>CAEFZX010018309.1:0-107853 GCA_903066825.1 Alfaro cultratus
CCCCCCCCCCCCCCCCCCCCCCCCCCCCCCCCCCCCCCCCCCCCCCCCCCCCCCCCCCCCCCCCCCCCCCCCCTGGAACAGGAACCTTTGACTATTAACAATCTGTCTTGATAGTGTAGACTCCTGTTTGAAACAAGTTTGGTGCTGCTGATAGATTTTCCAAATCAAGTTTCTACTCCAAATTATTCCACAAAATCTCAACTCGACATAATGCACTTCAAATCAAAACAAAGACCAAGTGACCCAAGATTTTTATTGAAAGTCACTGCTTTTTTTTTTTTTTTAAGTGTTCAGAATGGCCTATCTTCTATCAAGTTTGGAAGAGAAATTGGCCCACAGCATCATAGGTTCTCCTCCATACTTTCAAGTATTTGTAATTTGTTTCATACCACACTGCTGTGGAAGGATTGGTACTATTCTCATCTGTTGGAATACATGGTTCCAGTTAAAACCAAAGTTTAGTGAACTTTACATGTTTACATTTCTAATCGTAGAAACAGAAAAACTTTATTACCTCAATCCCAAATATTTTTGAAGGTAGATGATATCTAATAAATGTTTTTTTTTTTTCACCGCCATTCTCCCTGTGTGTAGTGAGGAGATGAACTTGGCTTCTTGCTTCACCTAATGGCCTTTGGCAAAGTGAAACTAACCTGGCAGCAAATGTTCTTTAATTAAAGATACTTATGTAGTTATTTTAGTGTTGGATTATTCTACCAAAAATAAAAACTGTTTAAAGACTTTTCACACGGCTATAAAATATAATATATTGTTTTTCTTTTCCATTAATGTCATATCTAATATTGCTTCTGGAAGAATCCAGAATTATAACTGATATTGGTTATGTTGGGCTAATTTCTAAGCTATTCACTTGAAGTTTTTTTTTATTTTCTCAAAAATCATTGTTACTTTTCTCAAAAATCATTGTTACTTTGTTTTCTCATTTTCTGCATGAATTTCAGATATCTCATGTGTCATGATCTTGGTTATAAATTTAACCATTAATTTATTCCTAATTGTGTCTTTCTCCCATTTCTACCTCCATTGCTGCTGTTGGTGTGGCTTTAAATGCTCAGGTATATACCAGCTTTACCTTCCAGTCTGCCACTATCGCACATTGATTACGCATTTTGAAACCTCTGACCTGATACCTGTTGAGAGCGTCTTTGTGACACCTGAGAGCTTCTATTCTGATGCCGGTTTTTCTGACACCTTTACTTCTGAGAAAGACGTCAAGGATGTGTGATGATGTTTTTCCTGAGACCTGAGGATTTCCTAGAATAAAAACCATAATCCTGTCATAACTTAAGAAAAGTATTCTTCCTGCTGTGGTCTTTTCTGGGGGGGCCAAATATAGCATTTTGCATGTAGGCCAAAAGTTCTACTTTTTTTTCTTTGCATTCAAGTGTTCTCATAAATGAGGGATTTTTTATTTTATCTTAATTTGTGTTGATCTGAAATTATATCAAGTTTAATCAATTGAAATATTTTCTATCTTGAGTTAGATTCATATCTATTGAGAATGTTCCAATATAAGATACTTGGCTCAATATTTAAAGATCTCAATCACTGATGAGCTGTTGTAATATGAAATTGACTTTTAAATATGTATTGTAATATTTGTTGTAATTTTTGCCACACTTTGCATAGCCTGAAGATTTTTTTTTTCCATTTGATTTTCTTTTAAGTACTTTTGATTGCCTTTGGTACGAATGTTGGTATTTAAACAAACTGGCATAGCCTTGCCTGAGTTTTATATCAAAATAATAGTTTGCACTAAAACTGTAACTATAGCGTCTGTGAGACAGTCTTCATTATGGCAAGAAATATTGCGTGTTTTAATAATTCATGTTGGGGGGAACCTATTGCAGTTTTTTGGCTGATCACCAATCTTTTAAAAGCCTGACCTGCTGATTCAGATTTTGGCAAATACCAATTTTTTTTTTTCTTAGCTGACACT
The DNA here is from genome assembly GCA_903066825.1 of Alfaro cultratus. Lineage (NCBI taxonomy): Eukaryota > Metazoa > Chordata > Actinopteri > Cyprinodontiformes > Poeciliidae > Alfaro > Alfaro cultratus. The sequence goes on from CAEFZX010018309.1 coordinate 1,961, forward strand.
GTGACACAGTCGTTGGCAACAGTGAGGTGACTATTATTAACAGCACACGTGCAGACGTGACCTTGTGGGTGGGTGTGTCAGTCGGCCCTCTCCCACAGAGGAGCAAAAGGGGGCAGGGACTGATTTTCAGACCTCAGTAGAATTAGATAAGATTGGTTTCACATATAAGTTTTGCCCAATAATCCAAACACCAAAAATGAAGGAAATCTCATCCGATCAGCTGACCAATTAATCTCATGCCAGGACTTTCAGGACTGCATTTAAGAGTAATCATCCTTTGTTAAAAGTGATCAAATCTTTTCTTTTTCAGATATTGGCGCATTGGGAAAGTTTCAGAGGGCTGACTCAGCAGAGGCCGGGAAAGCATTGACTGCAACAGCTTGCACAGGGCGCGGCCGGGTGGCTCATCTGATGAAAAACTTCAGTGTTGACAACCCGGGACTGGCCCCGTCCCGCGGCCTTAAGCCACCCCTTCCCACAAAGCCTGACCACTTGCGCCTAACAACCACACCCTCTGTCAGGTAATCCGTAAACAACAATAGACGCCTTCACACCCGGGTCCAAGAGTCCTTCTGCTTGAATTACTACCACACAAGATGATGTAAGAAACCAAATGAACTCTGTTGCTCTGTTTCCAAAGCCTAAACAGGCAAAGGTTGAAATGTAAAGATTTATTTTAATATCAAATGCTGCAGTACTGTAAATGGTCTTTATGGGAAAGAAATTCCAAAAACATTTGATTGTATTTGAATATTATGTTTTGAAAGTGGCAATTCTTTTACCTAATGTTCCAAAAAATCTGTGATTTTTCAAAAGATTTTTCTTGGATGCTTTCCACTTTGTATGATGAGGAGCAATATTTACAGTTTAATTTAATTAACACAATATAATGTTGCCAATTGCATAATATGTTTTGATCAATTTATGACATTTTCATTTTCTCCTAGCCACAAACACAAAGCGGTGGTATTTTCCTCTTGGTTTTTGTCTGTTTCAACAAAAGAGAAGGCCTGGGCAGGTACGGAGGGGTGAAAGCAGGTACAGAAGGGTCCTCCCTCACCTTACCGTCTCCTCCCAGAGGATACTGTTGGCTTGTTTATTTGTCACACTGCAATGTATGTCTCCCTCTGCCACCTGGCAGGAGTCTCACTGCGACTTGTTGTGGACCAATGACAGTGCCAAACGCACACTCATCTGTCACTCCCAGTGGATCAAATCCTGGCAAGTTAGACAGTTGGTGCCAAATAATCCAGCTCTGTGCTCTGCTGTTCTTTTTGCCATGCCTGTTTTTGAGATGTGATTGGTTGCTGTTGTTGTTGTTTTTATCTTTTCTATATGGATGCACATTTTGTAATGGGGAATTTGATATTAGTACAATGCTCTTTTTAACTATGAGGTATGTCAAAATCTCGGATGTAAAGGTTGAAGGGTGCAGTTCAATAAATCTAATGTTTAAATCATATTTTGTAATGTATGAGTTTGCTCTCTGTCTCCATATGCATTAACTAGTGCTAATATATGTTTGAATATGTCTGATGAAGTTTTCACTTTGACTTGACGAAGCTTCTTGCATAATTAGCTGCATAGATAAAATCAAAATATTTTCTGAACCTTTTAGGCATAGTTCAAAAATATTCAGTAAGTTGAGGTTGTTGTTTTGGCGAGACACTTCCTTAATGTTAGCCTGCTTCAGCCAAAGTCGGTTGTTGTGTGTTTGGGACGACCTGTTGCAGTGATGTGCAGTGAGGTCCGTGACTGATAATGTTCAAACATATAAAACTCAAAATAGTATTTCAGTTTTGACCTTAATCAAATCATTTAGTTTCAAACATTTTTAATTCCATGCTGTTCAACAAGACAAAAAAATCAAGGTTAAGGCAGATGTTTTTAAAAATCGAAATGTTAGTAGTATATATATTTTTTTATTAAAATTGAAAATAATGTATGATCTTGCAGCAGACTGGTGATCTGTCCAGGGTGTACCCCGTCTCTCGCCCTGAATGTTAGCTGGAGATAGGCACCAGCGCCCCTCCGACCCCACTAGGGACAAGGGTGTTAGAAAATGGATGGATGGATGATCTTACCTTTATTTGTATAGGAAGTCCATCTGCCTCCTGTTCTCCATGAATATCTTCAAAATCATCCTTGTTTGCATTTATTTTTAAGTTTTCAGTCTTCCCAGTGTGTAGAAAAGCACCTGTTGCCCATTGTAAATATATGGCTCAGTGCTGCCCCCTGTCAATGTGACACTGTGCTTTCTGCCTCACCCTGTTCATTTTCAATGCCCTTTTAAGGCCAACCTGAGAGATTAAACATATTAGACAAACTGTGTTCATGCCTAATTAAACATGTATGTAGGTGATGCAAAGAGAGAGGACAATGGGAATGCACCAACTGCCATTCAGTGTGTGTGATACAGCACATCACTGCCTCACTTCACTGTTCATCCAACAAATTTTTTGCGTTACCATTCCCCAAACAAGCCCCTGCTGCTAAGGGGTTAAAGGTGTTCCTTTTGAGTTTCTTTTTCAGACAGGAGTCTCTCTGTCCTTGTTGTTGGAAAACTGGCCTCATCATGGACAGTGACACTGGTGCTCCAGCAGGTTCCAGTTTGTGGCAGGCTGGAGGCATGGCAGTTCCAAAATGTATTCTCAAATATCTAACAATTTTCTTTACCTTGGAGTGAGTTTTGAGGAGTTTTCTGGTAAAGTACTGATGCACAGTAATAATCTATGCTGTAATTTAAACTGATCTTGGATGATCCAACCACTTGTGTAAACAAAAAATAAATGATAATTAATTGCTTTAATCTGTATTAATCAGTATAACGTGCTAAAATTTATAAATTGCAAATAAGCACAATTACTAAAAATAAGCTAATGTCTCTTGTCAAGGTAAGAAATTCAAGTGAATGTTTTAGCCTGTATGCATAATTTTTACCCTCTAGAGATTACAGAAATCCTTCATTAATTCATATTTGTACACTAAGGTCTAAATTTTGTGATTGTTAAAGCTGCATCTTGTTTATATACTGCACCCAGGGAAAGTAGCAGGTTGAATAATTCTCATAAAATACAAACTAATGATTTTTCAAACATGCATGACAGTATTTAACAGTACTCTCTGATGTTGTAATTCAATCGATGTGATCTAAAAAAATGATGTATGTTTAAATCTTTAATCATAGCATATAAATTCAAATTCATGAACTCAGTTTGAATTTTTATTTGAATTGCAGTAAAGCTGTCTACCTACAGTATGCTTACTTTAAGGCAGTCTGTGCCACCAGGGGGCTTTTTGCAGGCTCTAGTGTCCCTTATTTTTTAACAGTAGGCTGACAGGAATGGGGTAAGGAGAGGGGGGAAGACATGCGGTAAATGTCGACGAGTCCGTGAGTCGAACCCGCAACGGCCGCATCGAGGACTGAGGGCCTCCAAGTGTGGGTCGCTCTAACCCCTACGCCACCACGGTATGCCCATGTTTTGCCATTACTGATGGAGCCATGAATTTTGCTCTCTTGTAGAAAACCCATGAAGCTTGTAGAATGTCAGGCCTTCAGTCTGGGACCTTAAGCTTAGGACTTTGGTTACAATAAGACGGAGATTAGAAGCAGAACAGTGAGGCCATGTCTAAATTTCTAAAATCAAAACTTAGAAGCTTCTGAAATAGACTAGTCAAAGTCTAAATTTAAATTCAATAAATATGCTGTGGCATGACCTGATGAACCGACGTACTGAGACAATGAATGAGGCAGAATATCTTTGGAGAACGGAAATTAATCTCTGTTTAGTCAAAAGCTCCTCACAAACCACTAAAAGAGTACAGTGGAAATACAATAAGCCACTGTATACATTTGATATAAGCCTACATGTATATCATTTTAACAAAAGCCTTGATTACGACCCCTAACATTGAAACTTGGGATCTAATTGGAAAATACCAAGACACATTACTTTCCAAAAACTCTTTATGATGAGTAATGGTTAACTGTGAGAGGCCCCTACTGCATCATTAACAAACTCAGATGGAGGTCTTTCTTTGATGCCCAAGTTAAAGATATAGAATAGATTGTGAGCTATAAACCAGCACAAACGTATTTTTAAAAAAACTTTTACAAAGGCAGAAAGACTTTTTTAAAAAATGGAAACGTTTCATCATACCACTATTGTAAATGTGCATCTATGAAACAAAGCAATGATGCAGCTTAACAATGTGCAGCAGCCGCTGCATTCTCCACAGGGAACACAGCGTGTTGTGCTCATGTTGTAGATCTGCTGTTTCTGTTCATAGTCCAGAAGCAAACTGATCATCAAGCCTTTTTTCTCCCTTCAGCAGGCTGCGTTCTTAAAAGCAAACGCACTCTTCTGCAACCATTATGATGCATTGTTTCAACTGGCGTGATGAGTGGTGTGAATCTGGATTCAAGTTTTTTACTGTGTCTTCACAACAGGAGGAAATCAAGAAGCAGCTCACAGTAAATTGATTTATCAGAATTATATTCACGATTAAAAAGCTTTACAATGTTTTGTAAAAATAAATAAAAGGCTTTGAAAAGCTATCTCAAAGTACTATTTCGTAGTTAGCAGGATGACTGCTTGGATTAGTGGATTTTCCCAAAACTGAAACAATAACCCTTTGAAAAGCTTTGCATCTGTGTAATTTTATAGTCAAAGTAATGAGATCTGGATGAGAAAGCATTGCGCTGCAAATAAAACACTGCAGGCCAGATATACATTGATCTTCCATATGGTTTTTTTCTTTCCTGGCCCAGTTTCACTCTTTCGAAGCAAAGTGCATCCCAGTCCCATAAAAACTACAAAGAGTCACTCATCTTTTCACTGGTCACACCATGTGGTAAAATATATTGTCTCTGTTGTGCACACTGGGTGCTGAATGCAAGCGCACTGAAAACGCTGAAGCACGCAACTGTTCTCCGCCGCTCAGATCTCTGTCTCCCAAAGAGCCCAACAATGGCCGTGGCTGTTCTCTGATGCGCAGAGACATCGTCGAGCAGTTTCCAGGAGATATCTGTGGTGAGTCCCCTGGTATGTCCTCCCACCTCCTCCCCTCTGCCCTACACACTTCTCTTCTTCATCGAGCAAGCCGGGCCTCTGTTGTGGTTAGGACCCTCTGACCAAATTTGGGGGAAAAAAGAAAAAAAAAAAAAAAGGGGTTTGTTGTTTCCTTGCAGGAGAGATGGACGTCTTTTTTTTCTGCTTCACTTATTTCCCAGTCAAGGAAAAGGGAAGAGAGAAAAAAAAAAAAAACAACATGGAGGAAAGAAAGAGAAAAAAATGCAACACAGTGTGCTGTGGTGTTCCCCCTAACTGCCAATAACTGCAAACCTCCTCTGACTCCAACACTAGGACCATCCACAGCACCCCTAGTAGAGTAAGAGAGAGAGAGAAGCAGGGTGGGGGGGGGCAAGGCCATGTGATACGGAGAGCATGCGGGCACAGCTTCACCCCCAGGCAGAATGAACGGGGGCCTGCTGTGTCTCTCCTGCATGATTAATCTGGCTGAGGGGCAGGAGGACTGCCACGGCCCTGCCTGCATTAACTCCCTACTCTCCACACACACACACACACACACACATGCAAACTCACAGATCAGCAGAAGACCCATGGTCATACTGAGGTTGGAGCTACAACTTGGAGAAAAACAGCAACAGTGGCTGTGCTGGAGAAAGTTTAACTTCTGTCTCTCCGCCAAGGATAAAATCTGGATGTGGCTTACATGCCGACATGACAGTGATCCTCTCGCCCATCCCCAAGCTGAGCGGAGCTCCATGACGAGGACGCTCGATAGTCTTGGTTTCTAGGTAGTTGCGGTTCTCGGTGACTCATCCTCTCATGTGACCTCTGTCTCCCAGGCAACATTGTGGATGTTCCCTGATGCCGGGCTCTTCTTTTTGTGTAATTCTTATGAGGCAGATGGGCCTGGAAAATGTGGCTTGCTCTTCAAAACTCTTCCAGACAAAAGCACATCTGACAGTAAAAATCGTCATTACTCCCGAAGACCGCTGAGGCGCTTCATATTGTTCTGCAGATTTACACTCCGCTAATAGACATAGCTGTAGACAAGTATTGGGTACTGTTTGTGATTTTGGGACCTCTACAAGACCAGAGCTGCATCTCCTTTCAACCACTGTATAAAATTAATGGGACAAAAAACATTATGAATTTCAAATACAGAATCTTTCAGTTTAAAATATTAATGTGAACATCAGGCCTTTATAAAAACTGAAAAGTGAGATAAAACAGTCTAACTAGAGGTTAGCTTTCACAACTCTGAAAATGTATGTAGATTTTCAACAAGTTTGTAGTGATACAACATTCTACTAGAGATAAGGGAACTATTTCAAACAATAACTTCACAGAACCTCACTAAATAAAAATCCAAACTAACCCTTCAAGCACTTCATTCAGTCCAGAAAGAGAGGACTTAGTTTTGTGACGCCTCTCTCTTTATAATGGAAACCCCAGAAGACGGCCTGGTTCTTCCGGAGGATTATTTTCTGTTAAAGGGAAGTTGTTCTTTACCACTGTCCCCACATGCTTGTTCATATACCTCAGAGCGTCCTTAAGTAGATAGTTACCATATTAGTTGCTAGTTAGCATATAAACCAAATTTGAATGCATTGCATCATAAATAGGATTGAATTGGAGTCGGTGTAACTGGATTGATGCAATTCTATGTTTCTGTTTATATATTGGATACATTTATCTAGTAAAGAGCTTTCAAACAACAGTTGTTGTTCATTGCCACTTTATAAATAAACTGAACTGAATTAATATCATGCTTTGGACCGTGTTTCATGTACAGCCATTGTAAGTCTGTCTGTCTAGTGATCAGTCTTGGCAGTTGTAGTAAAGGATGCAGCGGCTTTGCTGGAGATATTTGGTTCTTGAAAATGAAACCATCAGAGCGGTTTTATGTTTTGTTTCTGAATTGTCCAGAAACCTATGCACTGGTCTCGATCTGTGGCTCTGGCATTGTTCTGCAAAAATACACCAAAAGAAAACAAATGGCCAGGTCTCTCTTGAAAAAGAGATTTTTAAGCTCAATGAGACATAAAGGTTAAATAAAGTTTTTATATATGTATGCAAATGTGAATAAAAACAGATGAAAACACAATAATATTATTTTGAGCATGACTATACTGCTTTCTGTTAGCTAATGGATTCTGTCAGATCTCCTACATAGATTGTGAGAGTTGGCTTCTTGTTGAGGTACATTTTATTTTAATAAGTAAACATTTACAGTCAACTGGGAAAACAAAAGGCAAAACTGACAATGACATGTTGAACTAAATGTCACGTAAATTTCACAGATTGTTGTGCTAAGGTGATCCTTGAGCGCTGGGTTCTGTTGAAAAGTGGAAGAGCATGACTCGAGGCAGGCAGAGGGTTAACATCTTGCGGTCCGCTCCACATTAACTGGAAAGGAATGAAGTGTCAAGCATGTTTTCCACCGCAGCGAGACGGTCAAAGCCCTACCTCCTCCTCCTCCTCCTCCTTCTACGGACCAGTCACCCTTCAACCCTTCTCCCCCACATCACCCGCATGCCTCCCACACCCAACAACCTTCCCACAGCCATGACCAAATTATTTTCCAGCCTCCCAAGATTTGTCTTGCCAAAAAAAAAAATAAAAAAAAATCAGCAGCAGAGTCCAGTCAACTTTGGTTGTTGCTTTTACACCACAAACAAGACGATGAGTCTTCTTTTTGAAATTAGGTTGTGCGTATTCTTGATGCGCACAACTTGTTGAAGAAGGGTTTTGAAAGACCTGAAAGAGCCTCTACAAGTGCATAGCAAACTTAGGTGTTCTGATTTAGAGGGTTTGAATGAAAGTATTGAGGAGAGACAAGGTGAAGAGGGAGGAAGCGCGAGACGGAGCACTCAATGAGCGAGAGAATGCATGAACGAGGGGAGTGGAATGAGAGTGAAGAGAGACGGAACGAGGGATAGAGGAAAATAAGCCCCACCAGTGAGCAGGCCACACAGACCTGCCAAACTGCTAGAAAAAAAGCCCCCTCTGTTTTATTTATAGTGCGCTGTATCCATGGCAACCGGAGAGGTCAGGCAAGCTGGGCCTGTGCTTCACCCTGCTCCGGGGATTAGGATTTCACAGAGGTTCTCAGATGTGAGGAAGGTGGTCTAGAGCGGCTCGCTGCTCGCCAACGCAGCCCTCCTGTTATCATGTCTGGACCCACTGCGGGAAGTGGAGCTGAGTGGAGGGCTGTAGCAAAGGATCCTGGGAATACTGGGAATGGTGGTTTGGGAAGGTGAGGACTGCCACAGAGGGGAAATGAGCACATATGTAACAGTAGCTTCCACAGGCTGCTTTAATTTAGTCCTTTCTTTCAATGCAGAACTTATGGAAGTTTGTTATTTTAAATTTTTTTAAAGTTGATGTTAGGAATAAAGAAATTGTTTTTGCAAGTGGTTCTCATTTCTGGTAAAAGGTCAAAATTACATTTACAGTGACTTCCTAAAGTATGAGTAGACTCTCCACAGCATGATGCTGCCACTATTATCTATAACCATATAGGGAGGGTGTGTGTTCAGTTAATATTCATAGTTGGTTTTTATGAATGATATTTACTAACTAGAAAATTTCTGAAGAAATTTAAACGGGGCCTGCCAAAGTGTGCCCGTCAGTTGGAACCCAGCCTTCTGATGCTAAAAATTAGCATCATTGCTAAGTTTAGCTAAAATAATCTTAATAGCATGTGGAGAATCACAAGCATGCCGACAAAGATGAACTTACTCCATTCAATATGTTAAAACTTGTCAATAAGCTAAAATGAGCCAAAATGCTAATGTTAGCCTTATTGCTATGCAAGTCAGTCACTGCCCTCCATATGCATTGCTATGGCAGGCCCCAATTAGGCAACTTCTGAGAATAAATGTTGCACCGATGTCATTTAGCAGCATATTTCTAACTTATCTTCATAGATTTGATTTATTCTGTGCTGCTCTATCACATGAAATCCAGGTAAAATACATTTTCTTTTGTGGCTACGGCACGATAAAATGTGGAATTTTAACAAAACACTGTAAATAATTATAAAATGATACAGAATTTTTTAAAACGGTTATTTCTAATACTACATATCGAATCATAAAAGTTAATATCTTGAATAAAATTAAAAATATATAGAAATGTTCAGAAAATTAATATAATTAAAAAAAGACAACAAAATCTCCTTTCGTGCTTTTGTTTTCTTTACTCTCTCTTAACAAGCTCAGATCTCATCCTGATTTTTAAAATATCCTTGGATTTCTTTTTTTTTTTTTTTTTTTTTTATCTTTTTGCAAAAAGCTTTCTTCCAAAACAATCCAGGTAGTTTGAGCGAAGCACTTGAACAAAGGAAGCTCAAAGAGGTGTTGGGTGATTGCTGAAAGGAATCTGAAAGGAGATGAGGAAAAAAGTTGATTGCACTGCAGGAATCACTTGGTGTGACTCCAGCAGAGACCTCCAGTTTCCTGTAGGGGCCGAAGGCCGATGTTGCTAGGCGACGGATGATGCTGGGCCGGGGTTGCCATGCATGGATGCTGCTGAAAACCATACTTTGGAGTAAAAGAGGACTCAAACTTTAATAGAGCATTTACAAAAGGATTTTAAATGCCATCTTTTTTCAAATTTACTCATAATTGCAATTCCAAATTAGAATAAGTTATGACTCCTCTATTTTTAGGGTCCCATCTCATCATCAAAGGACCTTTGAACATGTTTAGTATCTTATGATTACTAGAACCTTTTTAATTATTATTTATTATCTTTTCTGTTAAATATTGTTAAATAAAAATAAGCAAGGTAGAATATGACATGTATGTAAAACGTTGTTTCAAACAGGTGCAATAACTGTAATTCTGAACTGTTCAGTTAATTTCAGAGAGTATACAATAAGGGGTCCGTTATTTAAAATCAATAACTGATTAGAATATTTATTTTTGATGATATTTGTACAAATGCATGCAGACATAGAGAATTTGTATCTTCAAAGAATATTTAAAAAACAGGGTAGCGAGTTTGACACATGCTACAACAGCAGCAATTTTCCTTTTGATTCAGTTAACTTTCATTTCCAAATTCAATCAGTTCAATACATCTGAAACCAACCAATCACTTATGATGACCTTTTATTTAAACCTGTGAGGGCGTTTTCCACAAATCCTTCTGTTCATCCTACATGTTTAAGATTTGTTGTGGTTATTCGTATGCAGAGGGGATCAACATTACTACTAAAGTATCAAAATTAAGGAGCTTTTATGTGAAAGCCGGCTTTAATTTTCTTTTTGCATCTTAATGCTAATCACTCGCTAACAAACCCACAGTACAGCAGCAATTCAGAAAAAATACATTTTTGCACTCACAGAACTGTATTATAATGCACATTACTGTAAATAGGTTTTTAGTAGTCAGTACACCAGATTAGGTGGAGCGACAAAAGTCCTTCAGACAGAGTAGCCACTTTCCTCGACTCACAGTTCATCAGCATGACGCGGTTTACTTCATCATCCTGATTCATATATTTTACAAAATGCTCTTGATATTGTCTCTGTAGTCATAAAGGTGCTTTAAAATATATACATATATTTTAGATTCATTTCAGTAGAGTGAAAAGTGTGGAAGTTGTTGCCCAAGTTTTTATTCTGATCTGAATAGACTTGTAGCAGACAACATGGATGGGTGTTTGTTCATTGTACTTACATTGCACTGAGAACAAGTGGATGAAATAACAAAAAAATCACCAGTTACATGCTGACAATCTTTGATCCGTAATGATGCAATAAAATAAATCTTTTTATGGACAAAAAGTTGGCCCCTTTTCTGTAGGATTTTCACTCAAATTATTAACCAGCAGACTTTTGACAGTGTCATATCTAAATGTTTCAGTCTAAGGTGTTACTAAAGGAAGCCTGGATGTGTGCCTGGACATGTTGATGTCAATCAAGTTTCTTGAATAAACACAAGAACATTTGAGTGTCGAGCCTTTCTGATGAGAGAACCTTTTCAGTGAAATTCCACCAATAGTTCTCTGTTATGTTTTATAACATCTAAAAGGAGAAACTATCTTTATATTATATGAAGTAGTAAAGCAAGTTAATTAATTTCACTCTTTGTTTTCTAATTGTAATCATTTTTGTTTAATCTTTTTATGGATTTTGTTGTAGTTTTTGGCTGTTTTGTACTGGATATGGAGCATTTCAGTCTCCCACAGGATGCTTCATACCGACCAGGTGTCAAATAGTGCCCACCAGGGGGACATGTCATATCTGCTTTGACAATCAATTATTTGAAGAAGCTTTCTACATTCTACGCAGTGCATTCTAATGAAATGTTTCATGACTCCAATAACTTATTAAATTATTAGGTGGATATGAAAGCTTGCAGGTATGTTAATGAAGGAAAAAAAAACACCTGAAATGACAATATGTAGCTACCCCTTGTGTGAAAACATTTTATAAGTTACTTGTTACTTGTTTAATGATAATGACCTATTATACAGAAAATAAACTAAAATAAAACAGATCTGTAAAATAAAATACACTGTGTCCTTTTTCACGTGTGAGCTTGGCCTCAGTTCGTCTGTACATTTCTATTGTTCTCCTTTCGCTGATCTTGTCCAACAATTCTGCTGATGTCTCTCTCGCTCTCTCTCCGCTTAGCTCATTTTCTTCGTCTCCCTGCAAATGGTGACCAGAGACCCCTCTGAGTAGGTCTGCCGTGGCAGGCTCAGCTCTGTTCTCCTCCGGTTCTGGTGCTGGCTGGCTGATCAGCAGGCCCCCGCGGCTCAAGCCACAGCTCCAGGACAGGCAGTAGTGGAGCAGACAAAGGACTTCATTCTCTACAGGGAGATTGGCGGTGTTGGTAGGACGAAGGGAGCGCTAGGAGATGAGGAAAGCAGGAGAGGAAGAGAGCTGGCAAGCCCAGCACGAGGGGTCTTATCCTCCCGGCTCAAACACATGCCACCAGCTGCTGCCCCCTTCCTGTGCTTTCATTAAAAAGCCTCCCTGTGCTTCACTGGGTAATCCACATGCTTTACTGAAAGAGTGTGAGGTAAATACAGTATGTCTATCCCTTCCTCTGCTTGCATCTCCTCTGTTTTTCCATCTCTTCCCCTACAATTCTCTCTCTTTTTTCCTCTTTCTATGGTCTGCTCCTGGCAAGTGGAGAGCGGTCCATTCTCCGTGAGTCTGTGGTTTTGTGTGTATACCTGTGTGTGCACCCACAGAGTCTGTCAGACTCTCGCCGTTTCCAGCACTCAGCCCAGAGCCAATGCAAGCATTGCCAGAGGGAGCGCCTGCAATGTAGGGCGCCCGGCGAGCTGGACGCGAGCAGAATATCAACGCCACGCGGCAGATCCTCGGCCCAGCAGCCCACCTGCTGACTTGCGTGATCCAAATTCGAGGACGGGGTGGGGTGGTGTGGGTTAAGGTGCAGAGTGGGTAGCTTTGGGAGGGAGTTGGACTGGTGGGGTGAGGTGGAGGTTGAGGGAAATTGCCAGGTAGTTTCCAGACCCACTTCCCTGCGTTGCGCCCAATTAATCAAGGCTACATCTGTGTTGGATGGACCTCTTCCTCAAGGGGAGGGGGTAGAGTGGAAGCACTTTTTGTCTTCACACTTTAATGTTCCCAGTTTTGTTCTTGTGTGTGTGAACAGAAAAGTGCGTGTGCGTGCATGTGTGTCCGTGCTACCTGTGGGAGTGCTCAGCGTGCATGTTAAATGCTTGAGGAATAAAGAAAGGTTTGTCTGTTTTATGAGTTCTTGTGACTAACCCTTTCTGGTTCGCTCGCCTCCTCCACTTTCAGATTATTCTTGGGGCTTCAGTGTCAGCAACAGGCCTGACCTCTCTCCCCTGCCCCTTCCCATGACGCACACACACACTCACGCACGCATGCATGCATGCACACGCACACTCCTCTCCTTCTCTACCTGACCTCACCAGGAAAAGGATCATTTTTCAGCACCTGCATTTATGTTTACCTCACGAAGCTCCTGGCGCACCTGGAGCTGAGATACCCGCTCTTCTTTCATCTCTGCTCTGGAGCGTGGTTGCATTTTTTTTTCCTTCCTCCCCTGTTTGGCAGTTAAGTCTCAAGTCTCTTCCCAGTCTGATTCATATGACTAACCAGTGCAACAATATGGGCCAGCGCTTAAATTTCCAAGCAGAACTGCCGCTTCTGTTTGGATGCAAAATCCCAATTTCTTTTTCCAACATTATTTTAATTATCATAAAGATGTCCTGTGCTTTCTCTGTAGTTTAACTTTAATAACAAGATAGGTGGACAAGCCTATATCACTGTCGCTGGATACACCCCCCCCCTGGATTTTAGGGTGATTCAGTACTCTAAATCAGTAAAACCTCTATCGCAAGCCATTTTACATCCTGCGATAAATCTGTGCAGACGTGCCCCATCTTGTCTGCCTGTATATTAATGAAAATGTGCGCATGTAGCTCACGATGGTGTGTAGAGGCCTGGCATAGCGTGGCGCAGTGCAGAGTGGAGAGGAGAGACAGCTGCCCTGACAGATGCCGGGAGGCAGGACCCCACTGGGAAGCAGAGGGAGGGAGCTGGCACTGCCTCACCCCAGCGGAAACACCATAGGCTGCAGAGGAAATGGGCAGGGGGACAAACCAGGGGCTCAGTGTGTGTGTGCGTGTGTGTGTCTGTGTGAGAGATTGTCATTGTGTATCTGATCTACTTTAGGAGGACCTTGACAGTTGGTCATGTATGTATGTGTTTACCTCTGATCCAGTACTTATGTCCAACCAATCAGGTGAGCCACGTATTTCACGATTGAGTCAGTAGGAAAGATAGATCCTTGAGGTGATGATATGTTAAGGTAGGAAGATGCAAACACTGGCAAGATCTCAAGCAGTATCTAAGGGGGAAAAAAATGAAAATTAACAGAAGTTTATTTTCTTAAACAGCTCACAGATATTGCTATGACACTAGCCTGGTAAAAAAAAAAACAGCTCCTTGTTCTAAGTTTTGGTTTAGGGTCTGGACACTTGGCTATTGAGAAACAATTGCTTGCTGGAGGAGTGGTCTATGTCGAAGTCTTAAATTTCGCCCAATCATCAATGTTTATGCAACGCACCAGTTCCACACTATGAAGCTTACTGGAAATTGTGTGCGCTGTAAACAACCATCCCCCACCGCGACAACATATCTATTAATGTTAATTCAATATTGGAAGTGTTGCCAACACGGACTGATCGGCTTCATTCACTGCCACTGCCAAAATACAACCATGGAAGAAAATCGACGTCATCATTCACAACTTCCCCTTCTGTTCTCTGGTCAGCCTGATTAAAATTCAATCAGAGAAATTTAGCTCAAAGGGAGAAATGCTAGACAGAGCACTGAAGGGAGATGAGAATTGAATGGAATGAAAGCAAAGTCCAGGCTACAATGGCACATGTAATACCAGACATCCACACTTCAGAGGTTTGTAAGTGAATATTGACTAAAAGGAATATGAAAAAAACATGGAATCTATTTCAGTAATTTCATTGAAAAACCTTGCATATAAATTTATTTCAGACATATACTGTGACATAATTTCAAGTGTTTAATACATATTTCTAAATTATTTTGGTTTTCCAGGCCAAAGCAAAGAAATTAACACAGAAATGTCATATTATAACCTTCACAATCTTTGGGAAAATTGCTGATATGACAGTTGTCCAGAAGACGATCACTGTCCACCTCCACAAGGAGGGTAAACCATAAAAGGTCACCGTTGGCTGTTTATAGACTGCTAAATCTGAGCACGATAGTAGAGAGTTGACTGAAGGGAAAACTTGAAAAGAGGTAAATGCAACTTTGAGAGGACAGCGAGTCAAAGTCTATCTTTTGAGGGACTAAAAGAGATTTATATATGGACTGTGGCTACAGTCAGAAAGTCAAAAGCTAGTACGCAATGTTACAAATGTGGTGACGTTTTCAATACATAGGCTACCACTGTCACTCTCCTTTTAACAAGCCACTCTTGAACCAAAGACGGGATCAACAGAATCTTACTTGTGCTATAAGGAAATGAATACTGACTTGTCCGAAGTCCTTTTTCAACACCAATTTCATTTAAAAGTCAATTTACCAGAGTCAGGAAGAAGACTGGCGATGCTGACTTTAAGTCCAGACTGAAGTTTCCAGAGTCAGTGAGGATTTGGGGAGCCATGTCACCTGCTTGAGGTGGCCCACTGTGATTCATTAAGTGAAAAGTCAGCACAGCTATTTGCCAGGAAGTTTAAGAGCACTCCATGCTTCCCTCTGCTGATGAGCTTTCTGGAGATGTGGATACCATTTTCCAGCAGGACTTGGCTCCTGCCCACACTGCCAGAAGCCCAAATACTTGGTTTTATGATCATGTTATCACTGTGCTGGATTATCCAGCAAACTGGCCTGACTTACGCTGCAAAGAGAACCTGTGGAGCATTGTCATCGACACCTGACTAAATAGTGCAGATGAGGTGTTTCTATAGCAACCTTACTGAACACCTCAGCACAGCCAAAGGGCTGATCACCTCCACGATAAGCTGCACTGATCCAAAAACTCATGCAAATGGAGCCCAGACCAAGTTCTGAGATTAATTACTGAACAGTGCATGTAATTTTCAATAATAATATGTCTCCAATACAATCTTTATTTTATTGGTTTTATGTAATTTGTTTATATTTGGAAATATATCACTCTGTGTGTCATCAAAATTAGGTACTAGTTTCACCTTTTAATTTGAATACTTAATTCCAATCAAACTTTTTCTGATATTATTTCTAATTGAATTGTCCCTCTTATATTTATTGGTTTATAGTAAGTCTTTATTGTTTGCCAAGCTGATTCACAGCAGAGGAGCGTTTATATCATAGAGACATTGGTACTTTATGTTGTGACCTTAGCAACCCTCAGTTCAGCTCCAGGTCACGGCACTATTTAGTTTTAATTATTTACATTTTTGCTTAATGTACTCCTGCCTCTGCTTCATTTAACAGGGATTAAAAATAGGCAAGTCGTGCAAATTATTTTCCCCTGCAAACGCATTTCTAGACAAGTAATAAAATAATATGTATTGCTCTTTACCAGTGATCGCCAGGAGTCTTTGATGTGACAACAATATTGTAAACTAATGTTAATATTACACTGTATTTGTTTTCTTTTGTTAGTTTGGTTGTTTTCCTTTTACAGATAGATTTTTAGGATAAATATTGATAACAAGGCACAAATGGCTATTTTATAATAGGTTCTGTGTAAATTATCAATACTTCAAATGTATTATTTGCAATAAAGTTATTAGTATTTTATAAACAGTAGAAGCTCACATATATAAGTGCAGTTTTCCCTTTTTTCATAGAACTATAAATATCTTGTTAAAATGTAAATATCTGCCACTCATGAAGAAAACTGAAACCTGTTCACTTTTCTCACAGGTCAAATTCAAGAAGAAAACCAGGATATGTGTTATATAAAGATATGTAACATACTAAATAATTAACACACAATAAACACCAAGGTTAACAAGGTTGTCAACAATCAAACAGATGCTATGTTTTGTGTTTCTGTTGAAATATGAATGGAATATCTGTATTTAGACGCTATACAGCTGTAAAATATAATGTTCTGACAGCAGCAATTCTTTTGGTGTGTTTCTCCTCTAACTTTGCACACACTTAGATGGAAACCATCTGGGAACTTCATATTTATAAGTCTTGCCACACATTCTCAATAGGATCTATGTCTGGACTCTGGGCCATCTTAAAAAGTGAAGATGCTTTGAACTAAATCATTTCAGTTTTTTGCTCTGTTTGAAGGGGGTCTTTATCCTTTTTTGAAGTGTTTTGTAATAATTAGCAAGTTTTCTGTTCCTGTTGAAGAAAAGGCATACCCACAGCATGATGTACTAAATACCATGTTTCACCACAAAAATAGTCAGAGTTCAAGGATAATATTAGTTTTCTCCCAGGCATAGCATTTAGCAAAATGTTCAATGTTCATGCTGCACCTTCTTTCATTGAATGAGAAGCATTTCATGACATATTCAAAGCCTGGGATTTGAACCCTGCACTTTTATTAACTTTCATTCCTAACTTGTCTACTGTGTTCCAGATCTCCGCCACTGTAAAAGAAAAGCTTCATTTATAGTGGGATCAAATTAAAATTACAATGAATGGATGAATAAATGTCATGCTCTTTCTGTGCTTTTGTAAGGCGATGTATATTATTAATATCTGACCAGATAACAGTATTTTAACAATAGCACCACTTTCTGACAGATTATGGACAAAAGATATGTGTGCCAACACCCGACTTTTGTATTTTTTTTAACTTTAATAACACAAATGTGAAAAAATAAATCCCTTAAAAGTCTAATTTTATGAACTTATTAAGATAACTATCTCCGTATCATACTTGACACCAAATTGTTTTCTAATTTCGTAGCACATTTACATGAGAGTTACTGGATCATTAGTCTTTATCAGTTTGGTAAGATGGGCTTGTTGCTGTGCGTGCGCCCTTTAGTAAGTGTAAGGGATGCTGCAGACCTGGTTTGCACGCAGTGTGCAGAAAACTAATGCAGCAGCAGGGACGCACAGTGGGGAAGTGTTGCCATGGTGAGATGGGCTATCAGGCCCAGAAAGACCGTTCTTACCCGTCCACATGTTCACTGCAGCTGGGTTGGCTGCTGCTGCAGTCACTGATGTGTGGTCGAGGTAGACACACTGTTTTGCACAAATACAAAACACTAAAACTGCAACAATATGTCTTGGATTTGCACAGATAAGCAACAGCTACAGCAGCGATGCTCAAATCCAGAGGCTACTTCAAACTGTGCTTCCTTCTTCCCCCTCTTCTTCCGACACAGCAGCTGACAGAATGAGATGTCCTCAGAGATCTTGTCCACTGGGACCAGCAATGCGGAGGCAGAGCCTGCAGAGAGGAACAGTGACAGTGTCCAAGCACAATGTGTCTACTAAAGTCATCTGTGTGTGACGGACTAAGGAAGCAAAGTTGTTGTTACCCTGAACATTGTTGGAGAAACTATGGATGTTGTGTATGTGCAAAGATATGAATGTACAGTTCAATTTTGGAATAAGCTCATTCACTTTCTTGCTGATAGTAGATTGCAATGTTCAGTTCCACTTTCTAAATACATAAACTCAAGCACATTTATTTCAGATGAGCTTCTATGTTGGATCTAGCATGAAAAGTTTAAAATTTGATTAGAATTTTTTGCTTTTATCTTAATTTTATCCCAAATCCTGTACCAAACGGTGGTAAAAGATTGATTTTTAAACCTACTGGAGACCCAGTTGCATTACTTTTTCTAACTCATGCTTCTTTGTTTCTGGGCATGGCTTTCTTTTTGCTACAGTTGTTCCTTTAAATCAGCAACACTCTCATGAGGTGTTAGATTTCAAACTGAATTTGTCCTGTTGCTCCTACCCACAATTCTACACCTTCCCCTAAATAGCAGCTAGAGGATCGCACCTAAAATGTCTGCGCATGTGTGTTTTTGTGTGGATGTCTGTTCCTATCAGTTTACCACACGTTTCCTATTGATTTTTTTAACATTATCTTTGTTAAATATGCTAGCGTCTCAAAGTAATCAAAACTAATTCCTGCAGTTTATTTAATTTGTATTATGAATGCCATGGTAATTCAAGTGTCTTTATTCTGTTTAAATTATGCAAACAAGAAAATTGTTTCAACAAAGTCTAGAAAATAAACACAAGTTGTACTTGTCTGGAAAAGAGGAGTTAGGCTGCACAATAAACTTTTTTCTATTTTGTAAATTTTAGTGGCACAGTTTATTCCTAGATTATTAATTCAGTTGTGCCATTCAGTTTTGAGAGAGAAATATGGATGGACATGACTTCTACACTAACAAGATTGGACTGTTATCACTTTTCATGTGTCCAATTGTAAATGGAATATATTGAATCAAACAGTAAAACTTAGTTGCCAAGAGAAAAATATGCCATTTTATGTATGTGTAAAGCCAAAATAAATGCAGGTTTAAAACATGTTCTATTGTGGAGGATTGGCAGATTTTTACACGCTTGCAATATTAGCTTGGAGGAGGTGTAGAAATGACCAGTGTCTATTTCAACACAATTTTAAAGCAAAACATTAGTGACTGCAAATACTGCTCATATTGATCAGTATGACTGGATGGCCACATATGCATGATCATGTTAACAAATGACTTGTATTTCTAACAAAAGATGTTTAAAAATTATTTTGTACAATGCTCTTCATATTAATTTGCAATAAAGAGGAAAATTAACCCTATTAGTGACCTTTGGTTTGCCGCAGGGATCCATTCTGGGGCCTGTGCTCTTCTCGCTTTACATGCAGCCGTTATCTGCTAGTCACTCAAAATTCTCCACTCTATAAACTCTATTGACAGCTGCCCAAAGGATATTAGGAATGGCTCGCTCAAATATTTTTTTCACCTAAACCGAATGGATGTTGTTCAGTGGTAAGTTATGTAATGTTTCACCCAGTCTTGGTCTTCAAGCAGGTTGGAAAAAATCTAGGGGCAAAACCTGACTGTAGCTGAAAACCGACCAAAAGGTTGATTCTGAAAACAAGCTTTTTCAGTCTAAACAAGACAATCCTTAGCCACAATGACCTGTACGCTTGATTATTGTAATGCTTTATGAGTCTGTATCAATCAGTCTTCCATCTCCTTGTAAAAAACTTTGCTGCTCACTTATTGACAAACTCACATAAACATCAACATTATCACTGCTGCCCTTTTATATTTGCACTGGCTCTCGGTTCAGCAAAGGTTACAGTTTAAACCGGTTCAACTAAGGATACAGTTTAAACCACTGCTGTTTGCTTTTAAAGCACTGAATGGCCTTGCATCACCCTATATATCTGAACTTTTGAAAACCCACCAGCCCAGCAGAACTTTACGGTCTGCCGGGCAATATCTGCTGGAGGTGCCTCGCTATGTGGGTGAGCAATGAGGGGACTGGTCTGTTTCTGTGGCTGGCCCAACATCCTGGAAATGTCTTCCCAGTATGACCTGTTTTTGTCCAAAGCCAAACTTAAAGTCATTTATTTAAAAAGGCTTTTGATGTTTGACTTTTAGTACTTTTATGTTTTATTTTAATGTGGTTGTATTTTCTAGCTTTTTACTTGGCACTGTTTCAGTTTTAATGTGTAAAGTACTGTATTTATTTTATTTTATTTTTTTAAAGCATTTGGCCAATGCAAGGTGTTGTTAGTTGATGTGCAATAGAAATAAAGTTTGATTGATTGATTAATCACCTGTTTTCTGGTGTTTTTCAACCAACCCCTCAAAATGCATCCCTGCATCCTTTTAGGTGTAATGAGAAGCTCTGAGGTCATGCAAAGGGCCTTACCAAGATGGCTACCAGCCAACCCTGTGATGCATAAAAGTCAACATGGCATTATTGCAACCATTGGCAAAAATTGCTTGGTGTGGTGCTGTTGAACGGAGCACGGCTAATAACTCAATGCTCTTCCTCACTGCTCTTCTCTATTCATTACATGAAGAAAAGGTAAACTCAGATTATATTTTCTTTTTGTGAAAGAAGGTATTACAATAATTCAAATCTAATTTCCAATTCTGCATATACATTTGGTATGTCTCTGTATGGGGAGAGTTTAAATATCAGACAGCAGAAAATGAGAGAAACAAGGAGAAGATGTGTGTGCACAACCAAGACTGAAAATGTCCATTTCCCAGCGTGATGCCAGCATTGATCCAGTGTGACAGAATGGGTTTCATTGTTCATCACAAAAGGAAGCAAAGCATTTTGTCTTTCCACAGAATTACTTAAATGTTCCACACCCTGCTGCACAAATTAGAGTAGCATTGTTGCGTAAATGCACACATTGTGAAGTCACTGTGATCTGTTGCAGAGGAGTGCATTCAATGATGTATCTTTTTTTTGTTAGTACATCAGCATATTGTCTGTTAAGCCGCCAAAAGTGCAACAAGGTGAACCAAGCAGCAACCCATAAAATGTTTTCATAAGTTATTGCAATAAATACTGTCTGTACTCTTGTAGATGCTAACACCACTGCAGCAAAAAATATGCTAATCAAAAAACAGAAAGCAAGGACAGTGGGGTGTAGCCGGTGATTCCAACTTAGCAAATGTAAATTTGTGTAATCTTTCATTTTCAATGAAGAGAACGATATTATATTTGAACTTCAAATGTTATTTTAATAAGGTTACGTGGTGGCAGAATTGGTATCACTACTGTATTTAAGCAAGAATGTCCTGTTTGGAGTCTTTTTGCATCAAATTTGGATGTACTCCCTGTGCATACGGTGGGTTCTCTCAGGGTACCTTCTGTGTCCCTGCAAGGACAAGTGGTTTAGAAGATGGATGAATATTAATTTGAAGCTACTCTTTAACAACAAATGCCCTTAATCCATCCTTATCACTGAACGCTTGTTGCACAAAGCTGCTTGCACTGTTTTCGTCTCTCCCTCGGCCCCCTCCGTCCTGTCACACTTTCAGACACGCCCCTGGTCACGCCCAGTCTTTCCCTGAACTCACCTGATTGGTCCGCTGTTCAAACTGGTTCATTTCCCGTTTGTAAAGATGACCGTTTCCCTCCAGGCGGTTTCATAGCAACAATCGCCGCCACCATTTCACCAAAGTTTCCGTCCCTTGCTGGAACTATGAAATTAAATCCAAGGCTGTGTAATCCCTCACCTGTTCCTAATCGCATCTGAGTGGCTACAATTAACATGGATCGATAAAGAAAAAAAAAAAAGAAAAAAAAAAAAAAGTAAAAATACGACGACTGTTGTGAGCCAGCTTCTCCGACTTGGGAAGCCGGAAGTCATGGGAAGTTTGTGACGTGAAAGATTTAGAAGTTCTCGTAAATCCTAGAAATTAAACAAAAATTAAATGACTAAAAACTAATCATTTAAACTCAATAATGATATTAAATTGTTACATTTGTCCAGTGCAGATAAAAAGAAAGGATTCCTGGCTCTGCTTCCTGGGAGACTGTCATGTGACCAGTAAGTCTATTTATTCTTTTTTTTTTTTTTTGTGATATGCATAATTGTAAATTAAATTTTACATTTTAAATTGCAAATTTAAATTTGCATTTTAAATTGCAAATTTAAATTTTACATTTTAAATTGCAAATTTAAATTAGCATTTTAAATTCCAAATTTAAATTTGCATTTTAAATTGCAAATTTAAAATACTGCCCTGAGCATAGGTATTGCTCAGGGCAGGCAATACCTATGCCTGCCCTGAGAAGATAAGAAGAGAATTTTCCCTTTTTTTAAAATTTTTTTAAACAAATACTTCTTGTCTTTAATTGTACTAGAGGGTCTACAGCGTTGAAGTGTATGGTCCTGGTGTGACTGGTTATAAAATAAATACAAAAGTAAAATAACTTTGCAAATGCTAGTTGTCAGGAGGGATACGTGGAGGGATACGTGGCTCGTATCCCATTTAAAAAAGAAAAAAAACAAACTTTTTTTCTTTTTTAAGAAAAAAAGGTTAAAATACTGTCTGATGTGTGACGGTTTCGTCACACATTATTGTGACCTAAATCAAGCCACAAATCAGTTTGAAATTAATAGTCTCAATATGCAGGGCCATGGATTAGTTGCATTAGGACCAGTACTCATTATCTGCCTGGTAGGACATGTATTGGAATATTTCATGGTGGCTTTGCCATCCACTTGGGAACTCCCACCAAATTCACACAAATATCTCAAATCTCTGGTCAAGAAGGCCCAACAAAGATTACATATCAACTGAGATTGCCTCATAAACTGAAACATTCCCAACAGCTGCTGGTGTCTGTTCACTGATCCTCTTTGGACGCGTTCATAGGATACTGGTGTGTTATGGCAACAGCTCTGCATATGGTCATAAAATCTGTGCAGAAGACCACAAACATAGATCTTCACACTCTGGAAGAAATGTACACCAATTGCTGTCTGGGAAAAGAACTTAGATTTTAATTTGAAATTTTCATGTGATTAATCCATTTTCTCTTTTGAAAAAAGCCACTGACAAAACAGTTTCTGCCACTGACTCCATACACATGCTTTTCTTTCCAAGGATTTTACTTCAAACTCAGAGTTTATCCTGGTTCAAACCAGTAAAAAAAAAAATCTGCTGCTACAATTCACTCCTAATTTTGTCTCGGACAGAAAGACGTTCTGAACCAGTGTTTATGTGTTTTTTTAATGAGTCATCTTTGTCTTCTCAAACAGACTCAGCAGCAGATGACTGCTGCACTGGGTTCTGTTGGAGTTTTTGTTCCATTTGAAAAAGAGTTTTCTCTTCACTGTCGCCACATGGATTCTCTAATGAAGTATTGCTGCAAAGTTAACAACTTGATGCAGGGAACCTTTCGATGGTGCCAGATGTTCGTTCAGGCGATGCAAGTGACTCAATGCAGTGGACTGAGTTTCCTAAAATAGATTTCTTTTTTACCGAGTTGCATAATAAGATGGCATTAATTACTTTCTGTTATAACAGGGGTTCAGCTGAAATAAATGTAATTGAATCTGATTGAATTAAACAGTGTAGTTCTGTTTATACATTTATCTTCTAAAGTGTGTTGAAATGACAATTGTTAAAGTAAATTAACTGATTTGAACTAGATGGAAATAAACTGTCTTAGCATTAGTTGTATGCCTCAACCATTTCCCTGCCTCTAACAGGCTTAAAAATGCAGGTGTACCCTGTATTTTGTTCTATCCATCTTCCTATCTACTTCTCTGTTCAGTCTGAAGAAAGCATCCTTACAGCAGTGTGGAAATAGTTCAGGATGATGCAAAATGTTAATGTTCCATCACACATAAATATAAGCTAGTAGTGCTAATAGCAGTACATCAAAGTATATTGATAGGCCTAAGGGGAGATACTGCACACCTTAAAAAAAGTTTTTACTGCTTCAGAAGTTGCAGTAAAAATTATTAGAACCTGGTTCAGTTGAGTTATTACAATTTGGATAAAAGTAATGTTGGAAAAGAAATCCTGTGGAGAGGCGTTGGAAAGACACGAGCTTACCCGGACTCTCGGCTTGCTCTTCTCTGCTTGAGGCTTAAGGCTTGAGGCGGCTCACCTAAACCTACAGTATTAGAACTGAGCCCCTCATGTTCATGTTGATGTTGTGGGAAATGTAAGCCTCCAGTCTGATAAGGCAGATGATCACATGGAATAAAACTATGATATAGTTCAACAGCACAGATTTGGCTCATTTTATAAATAAAAACAAACAAACAAAAAAAAACGGGTTCAGTGAAATTGCAAAAAATTACTTTCAAAAACATGTTTATTGGCTTAACTATGATCACAGAGTTGCATCTTGCCTCCTTACTGGCTCATAAATGCATTCTAACCACGGTTGTCAAACTGTGGTACAAATACCATGGGTGGTTCTTGGGCTGCCAGCGGAACACAAAAGAAACTTTGGAGTTGGAATTATTCGCAAGATAAATGCAAACAAATTAGCCAAGATGAAATGGAAAACAGCAAGTCATGGACAAATACTGGTGGCAACTTATGCTGGTCCAAAACTCCTGAAGGTATAGACTGTAGCTGGGAATGATTTCAAACCTAACTCTCTCCTTGAAAACCAATGACCTTTGCTAACTTACTGTATATGTTCAATAATCAGACTACATGCTATTAGCTTTACAAACTAATATTTATCTGTTTATCAGCATGCTGTACTTCAAACAGCGCAGCAGAATATTTGTTAGAGGAGGTTGTTACTGTACTTTGGAAATTCAAACCAATGCAAATAATGAGCGCAAACTAACTTTTTTATTGTGGTAATTACTTAAGTTGCTGACATTTCCATGTGTGGAAATCATTCGTCATGCAGCAGCATCAAAGAAGATACAGATATGTTCCTGTGTTTCTACTTCTCAGTTTAGAAAATAATACTGGAGTACTAATGATCAGATAATCTATCAAAGGTTGGAATACATATTTCCATAGATCATTTTACTTTCTAAACTCTGTAAGATTTGTTTACTGAATAATAACTTCACAGAACGTCACGTTACTCCTTTCAAACTTTGACAGTTTTATATGAAAGGCAGCTATGTTGGATTCTGAGGTTAAGGTTGGTTAGAAACCTGTGATTCTTACCCTTAAAAAACTGACTTCTAGGTATCTGTTTATTTTTCCAACTTCAAGCTTAGAAATTTCGAGGATAGGCATGCCAAAAATGGATAAGAATGTGTTTATTCTTTTTATATATGTATTTATACACAAAAATAGAAACTCCAAATCCTGTTGTTGTTTTACATATGTCAAAAGAATGATAAAGTTATAATTCTTTGAGGTTGTACTTGTTAAAAAAAGTTTAGAACTGTTGAATTATTATTATTATTACTATTAATAATAATTGTAATTGTTTAAGTCCTTCTTTGGCTGGGTGCCTAGGATCATTTCAGTTGTCTGTCTGGCGTTTGTTTGTGTAAATTCTGTATCTGCTTTGGTTCCCTCACGGACGCCCAAAAGCCCCGAGAAAGAGAAGCAAAAAAAGCTGCAAAAGTAATGTAGCGACATTCACACGCATTTCCTCTCTCCATTCCTGGGGGAGGATCCATTGCTTTCCAAACACACATCACTGCCTGAGGGGCAGAGTGACCGTTCAAGCAGCACCATTTCAACACACTCGCATGCAGACAAGAACGGGTGTGCACACACAGAGGTGTGTTTGTGCTGTCCTATTGCAACACCCCAGACCATTGATTAGACAATGCTGAAAGTCAAATGAGCTGACCACAAATTAATGATTAGCAGCAAACAAAGATAAGCAAGTGAGATTTTCCTTGCAGGATTGAGTTCAGTAAGTTTTCACAGGCGTTTGGTTGAATTCTGTTTTGTGCTTGTTTTCTTCGAGAATGCAACTAAACTCTTGGTTGTTTCACTTTTGTTTAAATTTCACAGTTTATCAGACTCTCCCACTGACCTTATCTCTTATTTTATGTCCTTCCCTTTCTTTGGAGCTTTTCTTTGTCTTTTACCTCTACTTTATATTGCAGCTGCATGCCTGGTCCAGTCCTTTCTCCGCTTCCTGTAATCCTCACTGCCTCTTTTTTCTCCTCCTGTCCTCCCACTCTTTGTGGACTCTCTTGCCTCACACCTTCCTCCAACCCTTTGACATGCTTCACTTCATGTTATGGGCGTCACATGCTGCCTCTACGAACGGTGCGCGGACATGTATCCGTACGCATCTCCAATGCGACCACTTTCCGCAGGAGGCGAGCGTGAAGGAAGGATGAGAAGGAATGAACAAGGAGGGGAGAGTTTACGCATGTAGCCCTGAGTTTGTTAATAATTAATGTGTCACAGGTTTGCAAAATTGCCTCACGTTCTTCTCGCTCCATCTTCCCTTCTTCCTTGCTCCCTCTGGCTTTCCTTTCTCTTGTTCACTCTGTCTTCTTTTTCCTCTTCCCTTGTGGTTTGAGTCCCCTCTCCGTCTCCATGTTTCCCTAAAACACACGGCTCTCTCTGGTGTTGCTGGAGGATGAAATGCTAATACACACGTGGGGAGATTTCCCGATTTGCTTGAGCTGGGCAGTATAAAGTAAAATCTCAAATTTTCTTACTTTCTCTTTCTTGTGTATGTTGTGGCCTTCTGGTTGAGTTTCATAATAAAGAACATTCATGTAAATCAATAAAAAAAGGCCGTCAATAAACGTAAAAGAAGGTCTCCGTGGTCTCTTTTTACTGCAGTGGCCATCACTATGCCGGCCGTCTACGCTTTAGGGTGTTGGACTGCGCAGGTGGCAGGTGACACAGATTTCAATAAAAGGGATTATAGCTGTGGGGACTGCAGAGAGGAAAAACAACACGCTAATGGATGCCAGGACGGTCAAAGACGTGACTTCAAAATGTCTTGTGGACAAGAACAAGACTTTTTTTGTGACATCACATTGATTCAGTATGTATTGATGCAGTGCGAGATATTATTTCAACACACAAGGAAATCAAGTTTTTACCATCAAACTTGCATCTTAATAGAAACTACTCATTTTCTAAACTGCACAGGCATGTATGGACACTGCTGTAAAAATGCATTTGTCCCAAGCTCCTGCTTCTTTGTCACACACATAAAGCACACAAACAAGTTATCAGAGAAAATCAAATGATGAATTAATTTATTAACAAAACAAAGAAGTCAATCCAAGCCAACGTGGCCGCTACTAAAACTATTACCTGGTTGTTTCACCGTTAACTGCAGCAACAGCCATCAGGCAGTTGTTATGGCTAGCAATAAGTCTTTGGCCCACTCCTTTTTGCCTATTTTTTAAGGTCATGCTTCAGCGTCCGTGCTGGATTTACGTCCAGATGGCCCTACTGCATAACCAAAGAGTGTTTACGCTTAAGATCATAAACTTTTGGCTGGATTTTTTTGGTAGGGAGAATTCATCGTTCCTTCAGTTAGGCAAGTCGTCCAGATCCTGAAGAAGCAAAGCCAACCAAGAACATCCAAGTTATGTTCTCTTTCTGAAATGCTATTAGTCGTGTACCAGATGGAACTGAATGCATATCTTTCATTATTTGGGGAAATGTGTAATGGGCCTTTCTGTTCATTTGGTTTAGCCGTGGCGTTCTCACAGAAAGTTCTCCCTGTTCTCCCGGAAAGTCTCTTACTTTCCCATCTTTTTCTTCTGGTTGAAAAATTAACATTGATTTTAACTGAGGTAAGTGAGGCATGCAGTGTTTTAAAATTAAGCTCTGGGTTCTGTTTTGACCTCCTGGATGAGGTTTTTGATTTACTCAGAATAATTCCTGTGGGCTGAGCATTCATCCCTTTTTGACCTCTTCTATCCAGAACCATCAATACTTCTGAGAAAATTATCTAACGCTTGAATTGAGGAACCTGTCCTGTGTCAGCACACTTCTGCACAGAGCATTAAGTGTCTGTTAAATACATAATTTAATGTACATTAAATGATGAGATGCACTTTGCTTCTCATCTCTTCTAGATTTTTTTTAAATCAGGAAATGTTCTGATGCTTTTAGAGATCTTTAAGCCTACTACATGTTAACAGATTCTGTTTAAGTTATTTCTTGATTTTTTTTATTATTATTTTTTTTGAGTCAGGCAGTAATCAGGCTACGGAAACTGAACCAAATAATGCAGGTAATCAGTTATTTCCTGATTAAACAAGGGGGTAATTATGTTTTCACATAGGGTTAGGTTGTATGGGATAGATTTTTTCATTAATGTCATTTGAATATATAACAATGTGTTTTGTAATCACTCAGGTTATCTTTGTCAGATATTTTTTTTTAGAGATCTAAAGTGCCTAGTTGCATGATGAGAGGAACTAAATTCTTTCAATTGAAAGAGTGGATTTTCTCTAGAGTATGAATTGAAAGCTCTCAATCTTGAGAAAACCAGGTCGGTTTTTATCTCGTTTTAAATAATCCGTCATTTATTCTGTAACGTTAGTGTGAATTTGCGAAAATAATCCCTGTCTTACCTCCATCACAAGCCACTTAGGGTGCTCAAGTGGGTACTTCAATGCTCTGAAGTGATATTGTGACACTTGAACTTTTTCTAAAATGTTATGCCAGGTCTTGCATGTGTAGCTGTAATTACTAATGCTATAGTTTTTAGAATTGATTAGTTTCAAATGTCAATTAAGACTGGAGATGTACCAACCAGAGTTTTGTGTTCAATGTCCAAACTCTTTCCTGCTTTGATTTACTGATACAGATTATAGTCAATTCCAGTTTCTCTTCAATACCTGTAATTAACAAGGACTCAAAGTATTTGTTCTCTAGCCTTACTGCATGTTTTCAAACAAACATAGCTGAATGTGCCTTTTAAGCATAGCAGTAGTTCAAGCTGTTCTTTATTTTATCATTTTAAGTGAATATCCTTCTAGTGTGTATTGTCTAAAACACTAATTTCTCTGCACGTTTACATAACTTCATGAGGCCATTACTCCAGGGTATATTTAGTTTCAAGCTGCTATTATGCTTGTGCGGACAGAGGCCAAGTGACAGCAATTTAAATAAGAGCTTGTCAAGCTCTTCTCATGTCTGGAAGGCTTTACAGTGTGTCCCCTGGCAGGTGCTGGACTTATGTGTCTCAGTAGGTGGACAGAGGACCGCCGAGTGACCTGCTCAGGACAGCTGCTGACATAATGAGGCCAGTAAACAAGCATCTGTCTCACCCACTGAAAGGTGAACCCACTCAGACCAGGCCATTTCCTTTCTCTTCTTCTCTACTGTCTCCGTATGGCTGTAGATAGCAAAACTAGAGGGTGAAAATAAAAACAACTCCTACAAAATTGAATTAGAGCCTAGATATGACTACTAGCTAGCTAATGCAGGAGCTTGAGAGTCTTTTGAGACTCAAATACTTTCTTAAGACATGTGTTGTTTTTTTTTAGGCCTATAAACTGCTTACCTAGGTCATACGTGATTAGTTAACTTCTATTGTGACCTACTAAGTACTATAATCTTTTAAAAATCGATCTTAATAAGTTTATATTAATACTGACTAACAAACTCACCAGCAGCTTCAGTTGGGTATATGTTTACTTGCAGGCATCTACACATGAAGATAATTTGCTACAGTTCAAACTGAGCATCAGAATGGAGAAGAAAAGGGATTTTAGTGATTTTTGAATCTGGCATAGTGGTTGGTGCTAGAAGAGCCGGTCTGAGTATTTCAGAAACTGCTGATCTACTGGGATTTTCTCTTTACAGGGAATGCCAACAAGAGAACATGCAGTTGCTGTGTGGGGGAAAATGCTTTGTTTATGTCAGAGGTCAGATAAGAATGGTCAGACTGGTTCAAATGATAGAAAGGCAACAGTAGCTCATATAACCACTTGTTACAACTACAGTATGCAGAATTTAGTGTAAAAACAACAAAATCAATAGTTTAGACTGCTGGTGTTGGTATGTTGGTGTGGAGTTATTTTTTTTCATCACACTTTAGGCCCCTTATTAGCAACTGCGTGTTATTTAAATGCCACAGCCAGTATTGTTGTTAACCATTTCTGTCTCAGTGCGCTGATTTCCACTTCTAACAGGATAATACATCATGGCTTTGAATCTAAATTATGCCACCATTGTGTTCAGGGATAAATTCTTTGGATTTTTTTTTTACCTGTAGCACATACTTTAAAGTATTCTTACAATTAAATGAGACAAAATTTCATCATGTACATATATATACAGTACAATAACCTATGACCTACAAACATAGGAAAGCTGAATAAATAGGATTTACTGCTTCATGAGACAATAAATGGGGCTAAGGCTGTTGAAGAGAAAGAATAAGGAGTCTTTTTCACTCTTTTTCAGCAGAATGAGTCACTGTTGGCAACCTTACTCTCAAGCCTGATTGCCTTGTTGAATTTGTTTTTGGCTTGGTGACGTACTCCCTGTATCCCTTCTTGAATGCCTGCTTCATGATATTCATGAGAAAATTTCATGAACCTTCGTGGTGTAATATTGGGGAAAAAGATACTGTATTATAATTATTGGGCCCCCTGAAAAAAGCTTTGTTCAAGTTTTAATCAGAGGAAGACGAAATAAAGCCTTTGCAAAGGTAGATTTGGGTTCTGCAACACTGTTTGTGCCAAAATCCAAAGACAGGTAGCAGCTGCTGTTCATGCTGTACAGGGAAGGTCATTAAGCATTTGGGAAGCAGAGTAGAAGAACTGGAGCTAGGTGGAGTGCTGACCAGAGAGTTAAGGGCCAAGCAAGAGAGGGAAGCAGAGCGTGGCGTATGAGCAGCGTGCAGAGCTGGAGCATTGCCTGGAGGTATAGGGGTGCGGCTAGCTCTGTAACGCTGTGTGCCTGCACCAGAGTCTTCGGTTCATTCCCAACGCAGACACGGGCAAAACAGTAAGAAGAAACATCTGTATTTTAAATAAATCTGTTGCTTGTCACTGCATGCCATTGACATGAAATGGAAAGGCTTCTTCCACTGTACTCCTTAAAATCTTTTGGACTGTTTCACCTGAAATGTAGGGGAACAATGCTGCTATGACACTTAAAGTTACAGTCTTGGAAGGTCTTAAGAGGTATAGAATTTTACTCTAATATTTGTTTTTAGGTCTGGATAGGTGCAAAGTAAAAGAAAATAAAAACTCAGTTGTATTTTAAGACCTTTGTCCTTTTGCATTGCTTATAAGATAAATATTAGCATCCATCCATCTGTCCATCCACTAACCCCTAAGTTCATCCATCTGTCCAATTGTCCATGTCCTGACCCCTCAGTCCATCTGTCTGTCTGTCCATCTATCCAATGACCCCTCATAGTCAATCTGCCTATCCTATCGACTCCTCAGTGTGGTCATCTCTGTCTGTCCATCTAGTGTCCCTCAGTCTATTAGTCCATTTATCCATTGACCCCTTGGCTCGTCTATTCATCAACCCTGTAGATTGTCCATTCTTCTGGTTCTCTGTCCACCGACCCTCGATACATCTATTCATCAACCCCTCAGTCCATCCAGTCTTAGTCCAGCCATCGGCTGGACAAAGTTGTTCATCCCTCAGTTTGATCATCCGTTCGGAGGGACGAGCAGTTGTCTTATCAGATCCTGTCTTGAGTACAACAGAAAGGCGAAACAGTAAAGTCTTGCATATTTCACAATATTTCATCTACACCTGTACTAAGAATTATCCATTCAGAAGTTGCTGACAGATTTTGTTTGGGTCTAATATGCCAGCCAGACAGGAGGACACTTCTGTCCCTCATGCCACATCACAAGCATAGTTAAAAGTTCTGCTCCTCCTGTCCCTCCTGATCCAAATGACATTACCTCAGCAAACAAGACATATGAAGTCATAATAGTCATGGGATACGTGTTTTACACCTCTGCCACAATTAGTGTCACCACTGTCAAATGAAAACCTTCGTCTCTTTATTCTTCAGAGAAGCTGCACAGACACTGAGAGAAGGCCAGAGATGCAACACAGTGTTTTCCCATTTGACCGAGACCTGAAAAAACAAGTCACAGAGCAAAGGAAGAAACTGGTGGAAGCAGGATGAAACAGAGTAGGTAGGGAATGAAAAAAAAAAAAAAGCAAAGGGACAGGACATGGAGCAGAATAGGGGGTTGGGGGGGTTGCAACTCATCGGGGCATAATTGTCACTCTCATTCAAAGGAGGTCCTTGATTTAATAGGCAGGTCTGGTGACTAAACCACTGGAGTGCAAACGGTGAAAAAGAGCTGTGGCAGATCTAGAGTTTTCCAGCCAAGCCACCCCTCCTCCCCTCTTTCTCTGCAGACAACTCAACAACTGGCTCGCAGCCTGTTTGCCTGACTACTTGCCCCCAAGCCATACCGCATACCTCACACCGCCATGGACAGAGCTCATGGTGCAGCACACCTCCATCACACCGCAGCATTAACGGTTCCTCAGCTCAGCTTATTAATAATGCAGCGTCTTCATCAACAAGACGGAAAACTGATATTGTGTGTCATCAGTATGTTGTGGGATCTTAATTTGCAATGCAAAAGTTCAAACATAGGCCCTGAATAAAATCTGTTGCATTGTTCTAAATTTTCTTAGTTTTTATTAGAGATTACTGTGAAGAATTTTTGCTTTTAAATTAAAACTGTAACTATGAGCGTCTTCCAGTCTGATAATGAAGAACAAACTTAGTCCTTCTTTGGAATGAGAAAACATCAATCTTTAAAGTACCAAGCAAGAATAAATCAAAATTGTTTTTCAAAGCATTAAGATAATTTCAAAGCTAACTTTTAAACATAATCTTCACTATTGTAAATGATGTGTTGTCTGGAAATCCAGAGTCTGGCTAACTGCTGTTGTAAACACAAAATTGTTTGTTTTCTTGCTAAAAAAAAACTTTGGTGCTTATGTCTTTGGTGGCCATTGTGTTATTCAGTCATTCCCAAACTTCCAAAGTCACCATTCGACTGCAAATTTTAGTCCAAAAGAAGAAAATAAATGTGACTAATGTGAGCCACAGGCCTGATATTTAAAAAGAAAAAGTTGTAAAACATACAATATATTCTTTTGTGTTAAAATTAAGCAGGAAAAAAAGCAAAGTTTGAACACATTTTCTTTGAAACAAAGCAAAGAAACTCCTTAAGAAGTGATTTAGCAAGGGTAAAATTGACTTTGACATTGGGTTTGCACTATTATGATGTTTATAGACTTCTTGGGCAGCTGGATCGTTTTCTCAGCCATGAGACATCATATTTTGTGTGTGATCAGTTCCTGCCAAAACTAGAAACTAAAAATGCTGAATCCATAACTATGTTTTGGAAAACAAAAACCGATGGTTCACTGTTATTAATTGCCATAACCAAAAATTGGCATTGAAACAGCTAAACAGATAGTTTAGCAGAAGTCAGATAAGATACTGAAACATCTATGAGGGAAACTTCTAAAACCAAGTGCTGGTTAAAGGAAAGAAGCCTGAGAAAATGACAGGCTGTCCCTAAACTGACCCTGCAAGGTCACAAAACCTGAGCTTTGGTGTGTTAAGCCTCTACATGTATTCATTGCCTCTGTTTATTCACACCTGGAAAAGTCCTCTTTTACCATTCTCCTGCATTGTAAAGCTGTGTCAATAACTTAATACACCTTTTGTCATTATTCATGTGCTTCCGCTTTCTATACTACCCATAAGTTTATTAGAAGTAGAATCTGCTCCTGTTAATCTTTATATTTCTACAACATGTATATATCTAAAATCATATAAGTACATTGTATGTGTTTTAACTGCTTTATCCCTTTTGTTTTGGTGGAAAAATCTGATAGATGGTGGGACACAGAATGGTTGGGTGAGTATATGTGGTGTTGGGGGTGGGTGGTGGTGGCCAGGGCGTGAGGCTGCGTCAAAGCTATGATTAGCAGCGACCAAGCTACGCTCTTATTGATTGGCACAGAGGAGACACTGGGCTGCCTTCCACCACACTCTAATGAGAAGCCCTGACCTCCACTCGTCAGCAAGGTCACCTAAAGCCCACTGTAATTGCACTTTCTCTAATGGCGTCGGTCACGCAAGCACCCCAGCCCCGGTAATGACAATTACCATAATGTCACCGGGCTCCACAGGGGCCGTCCAATCATCTGTCATTTTGGGAGATGGGATGTTAGTCAACTGCTGCTGGAGATTAAAAGGTTGCAACACCATGTTTGATTATGATACCTTCTCGCACTGAAAGCTGGTTCTTAATCATCGTGCTTCAACAGTCAGAAACAGAAAGATTACACATACAAACATACACAGACACTCAGAGCGATGCCTGTACACTTCGCTTACTCAAGGACATAATCAAAAATGTATTTATAACTGTTAAATATTTTTAAGAGAATACAAAGTCAAGGTTTGAATTTGTTCATATAGTTTTATCTTTTGAATTCAGCTCTAAAATCAGTTTTTTTATTAAATATTCTCTAAACATACAAATGACAGATCTTTTATTTAACTTACTTCCTTTACTTTGATTGAAGACTATTTGTGAGAACATATAAGTAACATTTTTTTTAAATCAGAAATTTACAAATACATTAATTACGGTTATTAATGTCACAATAAGTAGATGAATCACATATACACACACACCCATAGGTCTAACAATGTACAGTTTGAATTAAACATATCCTCTTACTTGCTAATGTTACGTGTTTCCTAACATTTAGCAAAAAAGAAAAAAATACATGCCTTCAGCAATGTTCTGGAATACTTCGAGATGAATAATTTGCCATTTGTATTGGCATAAATGGTGGGGTTCATTTAAGTTGTTTGGCTAGAGACCTTGATTTTAGGCATAATGTCACTGCGTGTGACGGTGAAACAAGCCAGTAGCATAAAAGAATCACTTTAACCTCTCCAAACATACAGTAGTTTTTGTCATAAAGCTTTATCTTTGTCTCTCTGACCATCTTTTCTCCAGAAGGTCTTCAGATCATCCATATGAATATCTGTGCAATCCACTTGGAGTTAAAGGTGTTACTTTTCCAGGAATGCCTCCTTCCTTAGTCAGAATCCTCTCAGTCCATGTTGATGCAACACTGGCTTTAATTTGAACAAAGACACTGAAATTCCAGTAACTTGTTCTTAATAATTGCCTGTAGACGTTGTGGTTCCTAGGTTGTTTCCAAACATCCCAACTGATTTAGTTTTGATGGAGACAATTTGGCTAAAATGAACAAAACTTGAACATAGTTGGATGTTCCAACAGAGCTCATAAACAGGACTATCAAACTGGTTTTGAATAGTCAAGTTTCTTGAATGTCCAACCCAAACCCTTGGACTTAACTGTTTTTTCCCAAAGGAATGGTCAAATATCCACCCAGAGTTTTGCCAGAGGTTTGCTCATGGTAACAAAAATGTGTACTTGAAGTGCAACTTGCTAAGAGGCATTTATTCAAATGTTAGTCGGATTGGATGAAGGAAAATCTATAAATTCAGATTTGTCCACCAACATTCTTGCTTTTACAATGACATGAATTGTTTAGGTATTACTCCTCCTTTAAGTAGGACCTATTGTAAGGCGTTAAAGCCGAGAGTTGATACGACATTCATGATTTTCTGACTCGAATTGTATCACGTCAAAAGAAATGCAAAATTAACTGTTTCTTTGAACTGGTCCATTATTTTAGATTGCTAACATGCATATGACAAAATGAAAATGAAATAAGCACTTGACCTGTGACCAGAACACACCAAACTGCAATTCCTGAGCAAATTCCCAGATCTAATGGGAGACCAAGGGATTGTAGTCGTTGTCAACAAAGTTACATAAAGTATATACAAACCTCTCTCTGAGCATCACAAATGTTGATCTGATTAACTTGTTCTTTCTTGGTGCTTTCTTTTGACTTGATTTTGTTTTGCTTCCCTAAAGTAGAGGTCTGAAAACTTTTCGCTGATGGACCACAGCGCACGAGTGCAGACAGAGCAGCATTAAATTCTGTAGTACTGGCACTGAAGGCAAGATGAGCAAAAGTTTAACAGGGCATAATGGTTTGTTTTTCTTCCTGATTTACTTCTTTTTTAATTTTTTAAATTGGAAAACCGTATTCTTAGATAACTCTTAAAGTGTAAAGCAAGCTAAAACATCCCAGTGAAACACCAACAGACATCAAAACCAGGAAGACCAAGATTTACGGATGTGGTGAAACGGGACATGAAATTAGTTGGTGTGAGGGTAGAAGATGTAGAGGATAGGACTAAATGGAGACAGATGATTCGCTGTGGCGACCCCTGAAGAAAAAAGAAGCAATGTTACAGAGAACAAAGGAGAAACTTTTACAAAGAACAAACTAGATAAAAAGCTACAATTTACAAATGTCCGTTTTGCACTGGTAAACACATTCAACGCTGCAGTGTAGTATCATATATACCTGTCCAGTCTTCAACTATTAAGACAATTTTGTTTCAGTTTTGACTGAAAGAAGTACAGTATATTTATTTTGAACATGTATAACACAGCATGAGCTTAGCACCATAAGCAATATTTTTTTTTGTTTTCTATTGTTAACTGTTCTTTAGATTTTTATTCAATCTAACTTTTACAAATTTATCAAGGTACTAAAATTCCAGAAAAGGACTAGTCACTAATGTCAATATCACCAAAGTCACAATCTGGACTACTAGACAAATAATAATAGTTTAAATTAATGCTTTCTTTCCCCACTCTTTCATTGTTTTTGCAAGATCACAAGGGGTTAGCGCCCACGTCCAGCAGTCAATAGATAAGAGGAAGCTTGCACCTTTGACATATTCATGCACACCTAGGGGCATTTTAGGGCAGACAAAGAACTTGTCATGCATGTTTTTGATGACGAGTACCTGGACAAAAAACTATTCATGGAGAAAACATGAAAACATCACACAGAAAGGCCTCACCCTTCTACAATCCAGGATCTTCTTAGCACATGGAAACACTGACTTAATTTTCCATGTATTCTAAATTTTATTCATTACAAGTTTAGAAAATACAATTCATACTTGTTACATATCTGTGCACAAAATACAGTCTATCTGTAATGGTTCTTTTGTCATCCTTTGAATGCTCAACATAGTATTAAATTGTGCTAAGTACTGTGCTTACTTAAATGTAATAAATGTGATCAATTTTTTACTTAATGTTTATATAAAACTATTAATTTCCTGCCCCAGTCACAACTCAGTATTTGAGAAAAATAAATACCCCAGCAGTTGCTATTTTGTTAGATCTGACAAGACTTTACTTTTAAACAATTGAATTTGAAGACAGAAATCAAAATGTGTTTTGTATATGATACTATACAAAACACATTTCCTCTTTATATTGACTTAATGACCAGTTCTTCAAAAAAATTTAAAAGGTCAAAATGTGAGTAAACATTTGCTAGCTAGCTTTGTAGCTTTCGCTTACTTAGCAGCTAAAAAGATAATGTTATCTTAATGGAGCAAACTGGTGGCTAGTTTGAAAGTCATTACCAACATTACTGTAGCTACCATGCTTACATTTGTTATGTTACCCAACGAGACGCTCATTGGAGTCTGATCAGATATTATTCAGAAAGGGTGTAAAGAATAGGAAGTGTTTTTCTGAGTTTCTGTAGACTACGAAGGATATTCAGGTCACAAAATCATTGGAGTACATTCTGGAATCCATCTTGTTGACAGTTTTATATTAATGAAGTTGTGAGTTATAGAAGAAAATTACCTTGAAGAATACTGGACATTGTAAACAAACTATATTCTGACTATGAATGAATGCATTTGTAATTTTATTCTTAAAAATGTTAGAGACATTAAAACAGCAAAGCTTCATATTTGTATAATTACTGATGTTTACCAAGATGCATATGATGTCTTGATTTTAATTTTACTGCCACACATGAAGTCATGCTTAGACATTAGTTGTTGAAAATAACAACAAAATAACAGAGCTTGAATAAGGATCTTGGAACTTTGTCTTTGTTCTTTCAAAATGAGCTACCCAACCACTATATTGGGGACAGCTTTTTAATTGTCAGATAACACAAATAGTGAATCTACAACTCAGAGAATTTAAATGAAATAGTGAAGAGAAATAGTTGCTCAAATCCAGCATCAGAACAGGAAAGAAATTGGATTCAAGTAACTTTGAACACTGCATTTTTGTTGGTAGAGGGTCTGGATTTGAGAGACTGTTAATCTACTGGGATTTTAACACACAACAACAGAGAAAATATCATGTTAGTGTCAGTTGTGTGAACAAAAAGGCCTTGTTAACATCTGATCTCAGCCGTCTTTCACTATTTGCTTTCTAATAAAATTATGATTAACCCTTGTTCTTGTCTTCTACTATTTTCATTTTAATGTAGTATTTTAAGCTAAAAAAAGAGGGCGGGGAGAGTCACCAGACACCACCAGATTATTTTAGTAGCTTCAGTCCAGATGGAGGGAAGGATGTGGTACATAATACAGGAACCAAAATTGATCTTTCACATCAACAGCAGCAGAGAGGAAATGCTGAGTGGGAGCCACCTTAACTTCTGCACACAGACTTTTTGTCAGTCTCATTATTCTTTGTATGCTCTGGGATCAGGTGGTAACATACACAACTGAGTAGGTCTTTATGAATTGCTGCTAGTTTCATTCAGAGTTTCTTCAACACATGGATACCTCCAAGTGAACTGAACTTTATTATTATGAAAAAATAAACCGACATATCCTAATCTTTTCCTCACAGCGTGTGAATTATAGATTCTTTCTAAGATAAGACAGCGGTTTAATTTCTTAAACTTCATAGAAATGTTTAAAAGTATAATCAGCTGACAGGAGGTCACTGCAGTTATGTTCCTAGCTAATGATGTGTTTCGGTTTAAAGCATTTTGCCTAAAACATGCCCTCTGCCCTTCAGATTTACTGCAGTGTCTCTCCAGTTTCCGAAGGCTGGTGTGTTTAACTGAGACCTTTGGGTCATAAAAAAACAGCGAGCGAGAAGGAAAAAGTTGAAAAAAAAAAAAGGCCTGGGTAGGTGGTAGCTAAATCAGTGAGAGCACAAAGAGGCAGGCGTCTGAGAGGTATTGACCCTCCATTGATCGCCAGAAGCTGCGTGCTGGTATTGACCAGATAGAGGAGAGACCCAGGGAGGCTGCACACAGCTCCACCGCTGAGAGGAAAGAAAAAAAACTGAGAAAAACAACCATATACACTGCCTGCTCTGACCTTGTGGGACTTTGCTGTCCTACAGCCCACATCACTCTACCCCCACTACTTGCACACGAAGATATATGTGTGCGAGTGTGCGTGAGAGAGGCAGGGACCCCTGCTGAGAGCCATGCAGAGAGCTCAGCTTTATCTTGTTGAGGCCATTTCCTATCATGCCTTCTATGAAGGCTCAGAGGAGCGCGCTGCAGAAGTTAATACTGGGCTGGCTGCTTTCTCTACTTCGCACTACTAAAGATGCGTCATGGATCAGAACAGGCCCACATGATTCAATCATTATCTGGTATCATTACTGCCATTAAAAAGCATTATTCATCCAATATTTTTTCTGACAATAGGGAGAAAATTTTGTTAGAGAAAAGACAGTGACTGGAAAGCAAACATTAGCAGCGGAGCTAAACTTGATGTCTGTAGGCAAAGTTGAAAGGTACTCAGTGCTTTGCAATCGTATTCATATCCTTTCAACGTTTTCACGTTATTGAGATTTATTATAATAGATTAACAAAATGTAGGGCAGATTGGAGAAACATCATAAATGATTTGTAAACATTTTACAGGAGCTGCAGAGATACATGGTTCAGGTTGCAGAATTTGTCAACAAGATAACTATTCATCACCTTGAGTCTTTATTGAAGAGTGGCAACAAGATTGGTTAAAGAAAGCCATATTATGCAGTTAAGCCATGTAGGAGACACTGAAAACATGTGAAAGAAACAAAAACTGAACTATTTAGGCCTTCATATATAAAACTCCTTCCATTTTCCTGTGGAGCAACGGCTATAAACATACAGCTATTGGGAAGACGTAGATGTAGGTGGAGCATATTCACATGCTGTTAAAGCCTAGTCAACACCTAGACAGAAGTCCAACTGAGTATCAATGGCAATTCTTGAGTTTCTCACAGACTCTCTCCATCCAATTTGACTCAGTTGGAGGTATTTGTAAAGAATGGACAAAAATTTCACTTTGACATGCAAAACCGGAAAAAACATACCCCAAAAGACCTGTAGTCGTAATTCCAGTAAAATGTGGTTCTGAAAAATATTGTTGGACTGACTTGAAGTGGATGCTTTTCTGCTTTTATTTTGTAAAGAGCATTGAGAACCATGTATTTTCCTCTTGTTAGTCTACCTCAAAAACCCTAGATAACATGACAAAGAACTGGCAAAGTTAAAGCCATATAAGTATCTTTTGCGAGGCACTGCAGGAGGAAAAATCCTAAATAACAACAAGCAAGACATCTCAGCTGTATTAGTTGCCTGAGAGAGAAGTATATGAGCCATAAGTTAAGAAACTTAGAACTCTAGAAAGTCATGGATATAAAAAAGGGAGGGGGGCAGTCATTAAAGTGAAAACCAGGAGCCACATGGGAGGCAGAATTTTAAATGACTCCCCTCGTAGCGAGACTAGCCCAACAGAAGGACTAAACCTCACTCCGTCTCTCTCTATCCATCTCACTCTCTCCCTCGCAGAGATGCAATTAATTCGCATAGAGCGTGCCAAGTGTGCAGAGATAGAGCGGGCGGGATGCGCCCTCGCACATGCCGGAGGGAGGACAGTTTCCCATTCCCCAGAACAAATACAGATTTGGGGGCTTTTGGTCCGTGCACGTCGTGACCAGACCTCATCTCATCGTTTCCACCTTGTCTCTTGGAGTTTTTTGGCTAGTGTTCAATCCCTCTGCAGCCCTGACAGAGAGAGAGGGTAAGAGAGAGAAGACAAGAAAATCTCCTTTCTTCTTTTCTGCTGCAGTAACACCACCCAAACTTTTTTACACCTATCAGACTCACAAAGCAGTCGATGGAAGAAAAAAAAAAAAAAAAGAAACCACTGCGCTAACCCAGATTTTCACCCACTCTGAGAACAAGAAGTGGAAACATTTGTGCTTTTTTGAATGCTTGTTTATAGCCCTCCTACCAGAATGTGGTAAACCCAGCTGTTGATATTTCTCAAGGCCGGGATCGGGGGGCTGCAGGTGGTGGAGGAGGCAGGGTTGGTTGGAGATGTGCTGGAGTGTGCGTCACGTCACGGTACACAAAGCACGTACCATGCAAAGTGCAGGAGGGAGTGTAGCTCAGGGCAAGGGAGGCCATCGATACCGTGGAAATTGATCGTAATCAACCAAGTTACAGAGAGTGAGCAGGGATTGGCCGACAACCATCTTTCTCCTTTCCTCCTTTTCGTTCTTCCTCCATCTTCCTTCTCCATGTTCCAGTGCATTTCCTGGTTCTGCACTCTGATTTGATTCAGATACTTTGTGTATTACTTAGACTTCTAGATAATGACGTGGAGTTGTTGTTGGCTTTTTTTTTTTTTTCTTTTTTGTATGTCTCAACTTGTCCTAGAAAATTATTTTTAGTTTGGCCAAAAAAAAAAAAAAAAAATCAAAAGGAAACCATTGAGGGAGGGAGGGAAGGGGGATTCTTGGAAATTGGGCGCATCCTCTCCTCTGTGGCTCCACTGTAATTTCTCATTTGGAGACGGTGGCATACCTGGCAGTGCAGCTGCAACGTTAGAGACGCTGTCCCAATTATAGCATAACACCTAGCCTTATGGTTTCCATGGCTGCACGACGCATTTCCCCGCAGGACGCAGCGTGGAGAAACGAGTGTCTTATCAACCATCACCTTGGTAATAACACTCCCCCGAGCCTTTGCCGCATGTGTCAGACCTTAACGAGAACCCTGGGTGAAATCTCTCTCCCTCTCCCTCCCAGTCCAGCCACTGCCATTGATTTGGACTTAATCTGTTCCTACGTGTCCGCGTGAGCGTGTCGGCGCGCGCGAGAGCTGTTAGCGCGTGAGTGAGAGGTGAGAGGAAGGAAAGAAAGCCTGAGTGGGCCTCAGCGTGTTTGTGTGGCCGCTCAAAAAGTGTGTACAGCTCTCTCACAGTTACGCAAAGACCGATGTATATGTTCATACATTGATAAACCCAACTGAGTTAAATTATGATAACATTCTAGAATATATGTATGTTGTGTATTGTTTGCTTTGGGGGGCAATATCTTATTTTCAAAGGGATTATTAGTTTAATAAAAAATTTAGAAATAAATATATATTCTAGTTTTCCTTTTTAATCAGAAAAAATACAAAATGTAAATTTTTAAATAATAGTTTCATTTATCAAGGAAAATCTATTTAATCCCTTTTCCTATGCCACACCCCGACATGATTACTAAACAGAACCTGTTTGACATCACGAAGTAATCGAAGCATCTAATAATATAAACACATTGTAAACACATTACAATGTGTGCAAAACTCTCACTGGCACACATGAGAGTTTTGCTATTAGCTAAAAAGTACACAAAACGCCTGTCTCACAACAGTAGCTTAGCCAAAGTCCAGACTTCAATCCAGTCGAAATACTGTGGCAACTCTTAAATATTCATGTATCAACGTCCACCAGGGTGACTGAATTAAAATTCCTGCAAATAAGAGTGTGGCGAAATTCTTGTACAAATAATAAATTGGTTTACATACCAATGTGAATTCATTTATATAAACCATGCATGTTGTTTCCATTAAGTTATAATACATGCTCTGGTGCAGGATACTCAAATAGATATTTTAGCCACTTACGTTCATTTTAGTCTTAAGTCAGTTACTTTTATCGCTTAAAATTGGGTGGTATGAAATGTTCAATGGCTGTAATGAGTTTTAGATATTTTTCTTGTAATTGAATGTTGATACATATGAATCAAAGATAAGGTTGTGCTTGTTAAGCATGACATTTTTGTTAAAACAGTAAAAAAAAATAAAATTATTTCTATTTCTAGTTTTAACTGTTGATGTGAAAATTATACCCAGAACTTAATTTTAGTCCCACAATCTTATAAGGTGGTTATTTAGTTTAATATTTTTACTCTTTGGTTTACTAGAAGATCATTAGATAGAAAAGTTAAATCCACATTAATGCATCAATTGTCTAATACTGCTTATCTCTGGGCTGGTCCATATCTCCAGTGGTCACTGGGCGAGAGAAACCGATACACCTTGGAGAGGTCGCCAGTCCATTTCCAGGCTCCAGATTAATCTTTAAACGTGAAAGATTTTTTTTTTTTTAATGGTTTAAAGATTCCCCTGAGAAAGTTCAGCAGTAAGCCTTGCTGATCTACTATGAATTTCTTGATGATGAGGATACTCTGAGACATCTTTTTGTGCTTATCAATAATGTATTTAAAATCTGGAAAGTGAGGCTCGAAGTTGT
Source organism: Alfaro cultratus (assembly GCA_903066825.1). Classification (NCBI taxonomy): domain Eukaryota; kingdom Metazoa; phylum Chordata; class Actinopteri; order Cyprinodontiformes; family Poeciliidae; genus Alfaro; species Alfaro cultratus. Next base: position 45,339 of record CAEFZX010018309.1, read on the forward strand.
CGCAAATTATTTATAAATGCAGTAAAAAAAAACTAATTTTTACCTGTTTTAGTCTTAAAAAGTATTTTATCATATATGGTTAATGTTACTAACCATATATTTGCGGTTATAAAATCATCTGTATATTTTAATCTTAAATAGACAATAAATCTAATAATATTCTGTTTTACAACAGCATGTATTATAATAACTCCAGTCAAACAGGTATTGAAAGCTAATCATTTTGTAGCTGAGAACCAACTCTTGAGAACCAGCTCTATTAAAAGTTCTGACACTGAACAACTCTTTGGTAAATTTACATTGACACCAGCACATATTTTAGCTGAATTTTAGCACAAAACACCCACATAATGACAGTTTCCACATATTCAATGGTCCAGGTTAAAAAGGTACAACAGTTCTCCATATGAGAGCTCAATCAAACTCTAACAACTGCAGCACTTTTACCTTAGCTGTGGTTGTAGATAAAATGTATACTCGTAAAATTTGTTTTAACATCATATTTATGACCGCAGTTGGTTCAGTTCCGGGCCTTGGGCCATTTACTGCATGTTTTCTCATTCTTTCTCTGCCCTTTTTTCCTGTCAGGCTACTGTTGAATAATAAAAAAAATCTTAATATTTTTCAAAAACAGCCCAAAGTTAGATAGATGTTCACTGGAAATCTACAACAGTAAAACTCTAGGTGATAGGAGTGAGTTACGAAAAAGAAGAACAATAGAAAATAATTATGGAATACTAATTATTTTCTCCTGCGACAGACTGGCAACCTGTCCAGGGTGACTCCGCCTCTCGCCCAGAACGCAGCTGGAGAGGCACCAGCACCTCCCAGCCCCACTAGGGACAAGGGTGAACAGAAAATGGATGGATGGATAATTATTTTCTATTTTATGTAGCTTTTCAGTTATGATTGATCTTTAATTTAACCTTTTTTCTACTTCTATTAGAAATTTCAACCAAAAAATAAATAAACACAAGTTGAATGCAAATGGGCCTAAGTTGGCCTAGGAATGGACATTTGTCAGTAGTAAAACATCTGGCACCTGCACATTTCAGCAATGTTTCAAGTTTGTCCAGAAAGCCAGGAGCAGTAAGACAAAATTCACAGATACACACACAAACATCCTTAAACGGTCCAATTATTTTGTATAGACTTCAATTCATCTTAGTAACTGTATTTATGGCAAACCCAGACATTTTCCATAATCTTACCATTACAATTATATTCCTAATCCCAACATTTACCAAAACCTTTTTCACACCATACATCACAGCTAACTAACAGAGCTCAGTATAACTGAAAGAAATGAAGACCAGGAAAATGTCCCCAGTTTCCATGAATGACCTCCCCTTGTTGGTGAAAAAGGTTATAATGGTCGTCTATATACAAGCAGACATGCAAAACCATAGTAAATGTGTAGGGAGGGTGTAAGGTTCGTGGCCAATGGCCATCAATTTTGTTTCTGAATTATGTTCTTCACAGAAAATGACTTAAGGCTAATGAGTCTCAATTTGAAAAGATTCTTACTTCTTTTCATTTTTGCTACAATAAAAAGTGAAAATGGGTCCCACACACCCGAACAGCTTACAAGGGTTTAAAAATCTAACAAAAAAAAGAAAAACAATTTAGAGCTGTGCCAGATATGCGTTTAATGTCCACAGTTAAACTGGATGTTAATTAACTGAAAACATGCTTCCAGGGAAAATATTCTCTTTTTTGAAGCATCTTACACCTTTTTTTGTTCCCTGACTTAATCTAAACACCTTGCTAATTGTGAAAATAAGTAAGTCACAACTTCCACTCTGTAAAGTGCTGTCAGGACAACCTATTGGCACTTATATATGGTGCATTCACTGATTTTAAAAACATCAAATCAATGTTATACTGTTAAAGCAATAAATCAGCCGATTCTGGTCAACAGCAAATCTTTCTCTGGCGAATCCCAATAAACTCTGATAAATAAAACAGTAAAACAATTATTTCAAAGAATTTAAAGAGACATCAGAAAATGACCATTTAGATGTAGAAAGAATCCTAAGTTCAGCATGTAATAAGCAGAAAAACAGTAGATTTTTTTTGTCTTTCATTCACCTTAAATATTTGTTTTGCCTGTGGATTCATTTAGAGATATAAAGAACAACTAATGTCAGATTTTATTCCGTCACTGAAAAGCTAACCAATAGACAGCATTGATGGAGTGAAGAGGGAAGCCACAATCTAATTAGCTTGGATAAATAATGCAGTGCAGGTTCATGTCCGGCCAATAAATTGCAGCTCACACTGGTTTCCATTAAACAGAGGTTCGAATGTGGTGCTCTGTTCATCTAAAATGTCCAGTTTTTGTGTTTATCCTATAAACACAAGCTGAACATATCTATCTGTCCAGTTTTCTAGATATCTATCTATCTATGACTAACCATCTATCTATAACTATCTATCTAAATGTAGAACTAAAAGAAAACCACTTTCATTAAAATAAAACGTTCATGGAGGAACTAAATGAAAAAGAAAAGTTTCTTATAAAGTTTATTTCCCTCCTGCCTCACATTTAAATTGCGGGATTATAACAATAAAGGGTTAATCCCGAATATCTTGGAGGCTCATATTATCATACTCCCACCTCCGCGCTTTACTTTCATAACTTACTTACATATTCCCCCCTTCCTCCCCACCCAAAAAAACCCACTGAACTAGTGAGTGTCAAAAAAGTTTTTGTTATTTCTTGGCTGCCATCCACAAAGTTTAACATTATCTTGTGACCTTTACACCATCTGAGCTTAGATAGAGACTCTGATTTCCATCCATGACCTTTGTGCTGACCCTGTGTTTAGCAGTCTCTTTTTACAAACAAAAATTTACAAGTTGGGAACTATTGAAGCCAGGAATTTGAAGGATAGCTTCTGAGGTGCTGATTACTCGTACCACATCTTGTTCATCGTCTTCTAATTAATGAAGAAAATTCATTATGCTCAGTTATCTTGAATTAATTTGATGACTCTTTTCAAGGTAAATATGTATGAGGTCACTGAAGTTGAAATTGAACACATTCTAAATTCTTTGACGTTTAATCATACTGTAGGGTAATAATGTTTGGTCCCAGCTGTTTAACTGTATAATGTGGGGTAAGGGTGTTTTTGCAAAAGCTTTTTTTGTCTGAAAGAGTCCACTATGTGAGCACAGGTGAGGGGGTTACCTTATACATTTTGCTGAGCAGATTGAGCAGCGAAAGGGGAATGGCGCGCTTGATTCTGCGTATGGCGTACACCAGTTGGGTGGAGATGGCAGAACTGTCAGATTTTCTGGTTTAGCTTAGATTTAATAAAGTGACACTAAACAAAATGTCAAATTAAATTATGTTAAATAATTTTGTCTGAAGAAAGCTCCTTTTAGAACCCTTTTACTTTTTGTCTCTTCCATCAAGTCTTTTATCCCTCCTACATCATTCATTACCGTTACATTTAAAAAAAAAAGAAAAAAAAAAAGCTATTTTGCAAATTTTAAAATGATGTAATTTTTAGTAACTTTAACAATAGTTAATAGCTGATTTCTTTACAGGCCAATGTTATTACTAAAACTGAAAGTTAAAATTAATTTAAACTTTATCTGTTAATATTAATGATTCTAGAAGGATAACAAAGATAATGAAGCAGGAGAACAATTTCCTTTGCTAGCAAACCGTCTTACCTCAATCACAAGCTGCTTTATCAAGGAGTATTATCAAAACAGATGGGAAGCATGCTAGCATTAGCATAGCAAAATGGTGAATGAAAACATTGTCAGCAGACACAAAGCATGAGTTTATTGAAGACTGTAGTTGTAAATGTTGAGCTGATATATCTTTAGAAACAAATTGCTATGCTATCTATGTTTTAGGTGACATGTTGTGGAAACTTTGCTAGGTTTTTAACTAAACTAAACTCATCATGGAGCAACATGTAAAGCCATTCTGCAGAAAGTAATTGTCAAGAACAAAAGATGAAGATATCAGCCTAAGACTTCTATATCTTATATTGTGAATGTAGCGAAACAAATGTGCTTAAATATTTCTTAGTTCAACGATTATTAATGCTATTATTTCTAATAATTATTTCTAATAAATAACAAAATTTGCATCAGTCAAAAGTTTGTTATTGTTAAATCCAAACAGTATGTGTGGCACAGTAAGTTTAATACTTACTGTGCCACTATTCAAAAACACTATTTCAAAAACAACTTACAGGTATGTTTAAAATTCACATGCTTCTTTATGTTCCTCACTGAGATTTGATTATGTTATTTTTCAGGGTTTCTCCGGGCTTCTTGGTTCTTTGCCGCCTGCTCAGTTGCAAAGCTTGTTTTTCTTCCCGGTAGTCCCATTTTCACGAGCAGCATTCCTCCCTCCTCAACAATTGGACTGCATAGGTTCTGCTATCTCCCTGCTCGTGGAGAAGGTGGCGTCGGAACTGCGAAGGGCCAGCTTGTGCAGGGGCATTTGCAAAAGGGGGGGAAGGGCATGTCTGCTGGCAACAAGGGTGAGTAGATCAGTGCGGCTCAGTGTCTGTGAAGCGGTGATAAGATTCCAGGATTTTCCCAGTGTGACAGCCCTGCTCATGAGCCGCACAGCCACCGCATGACCCTCCCTGACTTTCTTCACCCCCACAACCCTGCCCTCCACTCCTCCTGGGCTCCTTCCCCACGGCACAAACACCTGCAAACCACACCCCAAATCTCCAAAGTGTTGATCTTAAGCTGAGATACTCTTGGTGTTTAATAAGAACACGTAAATGAACCTGTGCTTTACACTCACACACTCCTCTAACTCTACGCTGGGCGTGCTGTCTCTTTCTTTCTCTTCGGCTCACTTCTCTTTCTTTATCTCTGCCGCCTCACCCCCCTCCCTCCCTCTCTCCCCCTCCTTCTCCTTCTCCTCTCCCTTGGATGGCAGGTCAGGCGGTGAGCTGTGCGGGCTCGGAGGAGGTAAGGACGCCGCGGTGCACATTAATAATGAAAGGCCTCAGCCACCACCCCCAGAAACACACACACACATACACACCAAGTCACGCAATCACGCACACACTCCCCCCATCGCCATGGCGATGGCACTAGCCCAGTGCTGTCACCTAGGGGGAGGTGGGGGTGGATTGGAGGGGGGTGGGGGGGCGAGTTGGGATATAGCTCCGCTCTCCAGCTCTCACAAAGCTGATCACAAGCTCGTACACAGGCGCGCCACGCTGGGCCTTCCACTGTGGACGGCCGCTAATTAAAACCACACTTTTGGCTGTGGAAGGAATCTGCATCCACTTCCCCACCTGGATGCAAAGAAGCGGCTTTAAAACAACACAGGCAGTCATCACTTATCAGCTGATGGAAATGAGTGTTTATGCAGAGAGGCGTCTGAATGTGGCCACATTTTATAAGGCTTACACAACGTAAATATTGTACAAAACCAATGAAGTAAGGGATTTTTAACAGAAAATGTTGGTCCATTGTTAAGAATGCCCATGTACTGTTGATCATATGCGCTCTGTACTTGATTACTTTGATTGAATTACTGCATCAGTGTAGTGTGGCATGGAGATGATCATCCTGTGCCACTTCTGTGGCGTTAAGTAAACACAGGTTGCTTTAAAATAAGACTTTAGTGTATTTGCATTGTTAGGTCTGGTGTCCCTTATATCTTTCTGTTTCGGTCAGGCCACTTATGGCCTATCCAGCGTAGTGATACTAACTTTGAACCACACATTGCTACTTTTGGTATTGAGAAGAGGTATGATCAGGACATTGAACATGGGTTTCAGAACATTTGGAAAACATAAAATTGCTACATTTTTTACATGTTACATCTGCTGTAATTAATCGGAACTATTCTCTTTTCCCACGTTTCCACCACTCCCCCAAAGCTTTTTATCACCAGAATCTATATCAGGAGTTTGCATGAAAGACAGGCAAAGTCTAGCCAAATGTATTACTGGCCAACAAAATATTGTATCCAAGAACTCATTTCCTATTGAAATGTTGACAAAAACACTGAAAGAATGTGTATATTTACCCTGAAGCTTGTAAACAGCGAGAAGAATGAGTATGTCTACAACTAGAATTTTTCTGTCTATAGACCAGGTAAGAACATTTAAAATTCAACCTCAAAAACTTAGGATTTGTTCCATAATCATCTAAAGGCTGCAGTCATCCCTGGGGCTTGTTGCAGCTTTCTTCCACCACACTTTTTCCTTACGCTAAATCTTCCACAGTTATACTTGTATATAGGACCCTGTGGACATTCTCTAGCAATAAAACTTTGCTTCTTATTCTCCTCGTGTGTCAATGAACAACTGTCAAGTCAACATTTCTTTCTCTGATCAATAAAATTTCTGGGTTTAATTAGCTTGAAGCCTCAATAAATAAAATGAACAAAGATTGAAATATACACAGATGCATCATATCTGATGTGTGAATTACCTTTTTCAAATTAATTATTGTAATAAATAATATTTTAGTGATAAATAACTAAGATCCACCTTTAGAACATAGCAAAAACAATTTTTATTTCTTTTCAGAGCCTTGTTTTTACTGGAACTTCACAAGATTTTCAGCTCCTAACACTTTTACCTAAGCTTCTGCAGCTTCTCTTCAGTAATCCATGACTGCCATCGATCTCCTGCATTTCAGCTCGTGCTTTCTGACTATAAATGTCAGTGAGCGAGGCGAGTGTCACCAAGACCTCGAAGAAGACCAAAAATCATTGACAATAAATGAGATTTAGGAGGATTTTCGCAGGGTTTTCATGCACTCTGAAGAAACACGGCAATCAAACTTGTTCTTATTCAAACATCTTTTAAATCATTTTGGTTACATTTTAGCACAGCAAGGCTCCATCATTCCAGTGTAGGAAGATAACACAGGCAGCAAAGTGGGACATGAGGGTGATCTCCGTAACCACCATCTTTCATTTGCTTTTTAAGAGTTTTGGGGGGTAAGGATTTGTTTTTTCTTCATCTCATGCCATCTAATTATAAAACAAAGGAAAACATTTTTCATAACCAGTGGAAAATTTCATTTTCTTACTCAAAACCGCTCTTAAAAAAACATGCAAACAGACAATCAGACAAAACTTCAGAATTGTAAAGTTCGACACAAATACATGCATTCCTTTTATTCACAAAACCAGTCGAATTTCCTAAACAAATACAAAGATTGAGTTATTTTTTTTTCTCAAAAGCTGCAGCTACCCAGCAACTTAACAAAAAAATCTCATGAAAATGTAACAAATAAACCAACAATTGCAACAACAAAAAAAAGAAAAAAGAAATGCAACTTTTTTCAGTGCATTCAGTAGGGTAGACTTAGAGCAAGTGCTGTTGCTTGGTGCTATTGCCCTGAGCAGTACTGGCACATGCTCAGTAGGGCCACAGTAACATAAGGCTGCCAGTCTTACAAGAAAGGAAAGGTTTGGAAATGCAGAGGAGGGCTCATTAAGGAGATTACAGTAGTGATGGCTTAAACTCAGAGAGTTTTGCCCAGCAATAATATTCACTTTCATTTCAGTCTGAACTTGACAGCATCACATTTTAAATCACTTTCTGCCTCCATCTTCAACAAACTTAACCATAAACTAGACAAGGGTTTTAGGTAACATAACAGTGAAGAGTTACGATGTTTGCCATTAGCCGCTAGCTTTAAAATATAGCTGTAAATTTACATTCTCTACACAAGTACCGAATCTTTTCACACATGAACAACATTAACACCAAACACAGAAATTAGTTGATTGTCCACCATCTGTCCGTTATTTCTGTTTCTGGCAATGAGCAGTTCCGTGTTTAAGAGACAGAAACCAAAAAAGAGAAAAAATCCAGCTGGGAAAAGGACAAAAAGGTATGAAAAAATGGAAACATAGAAAAAGGGAATGAAAAGTTGCCATAGATGCTTTTCTTTTACGCTTCATTTTTGGTTCAAGGAATAAGTAGGTGCATCCATAATCCGATTGTTTTTTTTTTTTTTCTGCTTTGTTTTTTATATATAGAATTTTATTCATTGCTAGTTTGTTTATTAACCAGTGTCTGTTCCGGAGACAATCCAGGAGTTGGCATTGCACTTGATGGCAGAGCTTTGGGAAAGGAGCGAAGGAGGAGCCCTACTGGAACCACCGGAACGCTGCTCCTGTAGGAAGCATCACCTTCTTGGAGAAACAGAAGACAACAAGGGAGAGGAGAGAGGAGGGAGGGGGCAAAAAAGAAAGAAAGAAAGAAAGAATAAGCAGTTGTTAATGAACATCAACCCTTTTCTGCGTGTCTTTTTGCAAATATTAGCCTCAAATACGCAACTTTCTTTAAAGGTTAAAAATATCTACATCTTGCATACATAAATAATTTTACACAAAACACACATATCAATGCATAATAGACAATAAAATAACTTGAAAATGAAACTGTCTTTGCTACATGAGAAAAAAATGAAGAATAAAACTTAAGTATACATTTTAAACGAGTAATAAATACACATAATTAGTAAAGAATTACATAAATCAACTAAAAATAAGAAGGAACAGTACAATTTTTTGAAGAAATAAAGGTAGACAGATGAATTAAGAGTTAGAAATAATGGTGTGAGGAGTTCTTTTTTTTTAAAGTAACCCTTATTGGTGCCATATTATAAACCACATTTTTATATTGAAATCTGCTGTTAATTCAGACAAAAAGAGGGTCTGATTTAACACAGACAACAGAAGGACAGAATACATTTGTGTATGTTCATCTTCAGTATGTCGTGGAATATGGCAGATTAGTAAATATTAGCGGATTATTGAAATTTAAGACTGAATATAATGACCTATATTTGTTATGGACTACATACAGAGATTATTGTTTTCCTATTGCTAATTGTACTAAAAATTAATAGGGTTGTTTAAAATGTCAACCCCAAAGTTATCAGTTTTCCAGGGAATTGTTAAATGTATATATTTGTTCTCCGTACAAATACAACCGTTGGTTCAGGACAGGGAGGCTGGAAAAAAGTTAGAAAATTATTTTGAATACTAGTCAGATTTTTATAACAGTGAGGATCCATATTGAATTTCTATAATCTTTCCACAAATGTTACTAATCGAATGCTGTAAAGTTTCCCACCAGATTTTAAAAATAGTGCTTTTATGTACTTGTATTTTTGAATCAGAAGTTGGCTTTAGACATAAATGATCTTCATTGGTCTCCCATCTTGAATTGCATGAGTTTAAATGTCCCATCACTGATTCTATTTAATTTTTTGTCATCCAAATTAAAACCACTGCAAGACAGTGTTTATAGCAGGTAAGATAGTTGCAACTAATAACTGCTATTAATGTAGAAAGCATATTTTAAGTAATCTTATCAGTTGTTTTGCTAAGTTAATATAACAGGACGAAAGATTGGGTTTTCAACTGTAAAAGTTCTGAAAAACAAAACCTCTCTGGAAAACTTCTGGTGACCTAAAATATGGATGTCAATCAGATAATAAACTGAATATGTAATCCACTCAGTAGTGGTTCTATTTCAGAGGTTGACCCTTGGTTAGCAGCATGAGGGAAATCTCTACATCACTGCCCTCAGCACCAGAAGAGGAACAGGCCTCAGCTCACAGAAAACCCAATACGTCACATTTATTATTTAGCCACCACACACATTGCCCTCCCGCACCATTGTGAATGGTGAAGTTGCTTTGCACCCCCCCACCAAAACCGGCGCTCCACCCCCCTGTTGCTGCGGTTATCAGCGTGTCTGACTGCACTGAGCAGGAGTGGCACACATGCATGCAGCTGCAGGGCTCAGCAGCAGCCTGCCAGTCAGGAGATAGAGAGCAGCTCAGGTCCCGGGAGCCAGAACGTGGCTGGCGTCCTGCAAAGCACGCCTCTATTCTGCAGCACGGATTCTTCCGTTTGCCAGAACTGCCTGGAGTGAGGTGGCGGTGGCAGCGATGGAGGGGTGGGGACGGTGTGAGGGGCAGAAGCTCGGCAAACATTTACGCACCCACACACACTCTTACATCGAAACCAATATGTATTCAAGTGCAGTCACACACCTCCACACACAGTGGCACGTTAACCGACTCTCGCAATACACCCCCGAAATCACACCAAACAGTGAGACTGTTCAAGTGAAATTCTCATATATGCTGGAATCAGGCTCAATTTTCCCTCAACACTCACCAGCAGAGATTTTTTTAAATAAATAACCATCCAAACAGTGAGTAGAAACACAAATGCTGTTCTATTATTTAAATGAAATGAAAGAAGATCTTATTGTCATGTTTCTGTCTTTACTGCTGCTGTTTAAGTCAAACTGAGGTCTAAAAAAATAATACTGAAGAGCGGCTACCACTGACACAATCAGACTAAAGTTTTTGGTGTAGTTTTGTTCAGTTTTCTTATACAGTCTGTAAAAATGTGTTTTCCACAAAGGAATTAGTTCAAATGAGTTCAGGCAAAAACAATGCCTGCCTTAGTTACTTTTCAGGCTAATTTAAATCATTCATTTACACTTAAGTCAGGGTTGATCTTTTGTGACCACTATTGTTTTTTCACATGGACATAAAAATTTGTGGCAACAAGGTGCAGGCTCCACATTAAATTTCTTAGCAAAGTTGGCTGTACACTGATGGAACTTACCTGCAAAAAGGTTACCTTTTTATTTCCAATACTGTGTAAAGTATGCACTAATGGTTGACTGAGATTCCTATCTAACGGCTGTCAATAAAAGCCTCTAGTTTTGATCAAAAATATTGAACGCTAGCTAGCTACAGGAAGACAAAAACTCAATAAATTTTATAGATAACATGATTATTTTAGTAACTAAACCTACAATTAACATCTGAAAGCTACTCAAGCTTTCAGTCTATGTGTCTTAAGAAAACCATTTTTAACACAAACGACCCCGAGGTTAACTACCGACATATTGCAGCAGCTTCTCCTCCATCTTGATGGTGACCTTTCTGCTGCTGCGCTCAGCTGTTAAGCAGAGACTTGGAGGACAGCAACATCTGGCACTGCCACAGATGTTAAAAACCTGGTAAGGGCTGGACCGACCATGACGTAATGTGTGGGAGGAAAAACAACACACGGCTGGGACTGAGCGGTAATGCTGTTTTTCCTCATTATCAAGCGTGTGCAATCAATGGGATGGGGGGGTTGCTGGGGTTGTGGCAGCATTTCAGAAATAGAAAACCTCCTTCCTATCCTTCCTCAACACTGATTGCGAGAGTTCACGCAGATGGGATCTGTGGGTGTGAAGAGGCCAATCACTACAAGTCGATGGATGTGTTTCCCCCCCTCCCGTCTCAAATAAAGGCAAACCCATTGGCTTACACACGACACAAACATTTTCCGTGTAATAAACCAAATAAAGAAAAGCATAAGTGATGCAAGATTCTGTAAACCTGTTTAAACCATTCCTAATTCAGCTTTGGCTTCAGGGCACAACTGAGTGTTCAGCTGATTGTTTTCTGTGGATTCCCAAAACACATATAAAGAAACAGACGCAATCAACTCAAAGCATCTCCACATGCTGAAGCAAATGTGAGATGTTACAATGTCTGCTTAAAAAACAAAAATAGACTTAGATAAAGACCGCCTGTCACATTTATTTGCACCACTAGTAAAAATCTATAAAATATTTCCTTTAAAGAAATTTAATCACACTCTTTACTTAGTTTATTTAATGGGGAAAATTAAGAAATCCACTAAAATAAAATAAAAAATTCAGAATTCTTTTTTATTTCCCATACAATTATATGGGATATAAGTGAAATTAAACTTCTTGTTTACAGTCCAGGACAGTCCTTTGTTTATGGTGCAAATTTATACACTTCTCTTAGCTTTATTCATAATGTGAAAGACAAGAGAACATGTAAGTAAGGCATTAAGGAATTAGCTATTGGCTAAACCTGCTCATTTAGATAGAGCCAATATTAGAAAGTACAAAACAAGAGAAACCGTGACAAACTTAGCTGTTTTTTTTAAGAAAAAGCATTTTCCCTCTTTCAAACACAAACATAAACATGTGGAGTTACCGGAACCCTACTGAGATTTTCACAGGATCTGTGTGATGAGTCTACACTCAAAGTAGGCCAGATAAAACAAACTCATGTGGGAGGATCTGGGCAGCTGTGAGCCTGTTTCTTTCGGAGCACCTGGAAACTTCATTACAAGTCCACAGTTCGATGCTTAAACAAAATGCTGCTGGGAAAGGCAGGAGTTATGTCTTCATGCCCTGTTTGCTAAGAAAATGAATGAAAATGACTTTGTAAGTAGGCCCCCTCCAGGTTATTGCTACATGTAATGCAACCTAAAATATCAACAAGTCATATCAAAACATCAGCCTTGGTTTTAGCTGCTCAAATGAAAACATCTTTAGCACAACCAAGACATGAGATTGTTAAACACCAGCTCTATGTTTCTAGTCAAACATATCTTTGGTAACAAATGTTAAAGACGCATTGAAGGGTCAGCATAGTAGCCTTTTAAACTGCTTTAATCCTGCATTGGCATAGCATGTGGAGGCTATCTGACAGAAACTCAAGTTGGAAAATGTTTTTTTTTTTTTTAAGAATAACAGATTCTGCAGCACCATGATGTGTCAGTTAAATTGTGGAAAGCCACATAACTAATGGAAACTAATACTGTTGATATGTGGTGTGTTATTTTACTGCATATTGAAGCTATTGTGTTTTCAACCATTGCATTGACTTTAATGAATTATAGGACTGTGATTAGATGTTAACAAATGTGTAATTTTGAAGGACTGATTGATATGTAAGACAAAAAATACTGATTCAGAATATCCCTGTCAATAAACACTCATTAGGAGCTTCAAGTGTCAAACAAAACATCAAATGTTTTTCTTGTTTTCTTACTTTTGTTTGTTTTTTGGTTCTTCAGTGCAACACAGTGTTGAAAAGCATCAGATTTTGTGAACTAAAATAACAGATAATTGCCTTTGCTCATTTTAGTCCAGAAAAGAGTCTGAAGAGGCTAATCATCAAAATAATTTCAGACTAATCTTCAGCTAATCCTCTAATTAATCAGCTGGCTGTCACAGCTCTCGGCATAAATATGACACAGAGGATGCTAGAGACATGCCTATGTCAATAAATACAAGAAATCTAGTACCTCCATTGCTTTTTATCAATTTTATTCAATTAAAATTTTTTAAAGTGCCTCCATTCCAGCCTCTGACATCTGAGTCCATTAATCACATGTCAAGTCTAAGGAACACTTTCAGTGTAATTAAACCAAAATAAGCTTCTATGTTTTTGCCAATAAACCAATTAACTAGGTTATTTAGTGTTCTATTTTTATGTTTTTGTGCAAATGTTGATATTTGAGTGTAAATTTGTTTAGTTCTGCAATATTTTGCTTGAAACCATCTCATTGCTGGCCTCTCTAGGTCAAACGGTGCCCAAGCAGTTGAATTCTGGCATTGTTCAAAACAGTACAGCTTTTTGTCACATAGTGTCATGGTCAGGTATAAAATCATCTCTCTCAGACACACAATCCTGAGCAGTGGCTAGTCAGGAGTTGAAATAGTAAGCGTGGCCACAAATGCGTGATTTCTTTGCAATCTGGACAAGGAGTGGAATGGGTTTCCTCTGCTCTGACTGCTGGTGACGCTATTCTGCAGGATGGACGACTGTGTACGACTGGCTTGAGAAGCAGGAAGTGCTCACTGCAAGTGTTGCCGCCATAAAAGTTTCCAACAGCATAGTAAAAGTGGCCTGATTTGTCACTTGTTTTATTTGGATAAAAAGTTGCTGAAGGGATCTAAATATAGTAAAGACAGATGTTGTCACCATGCGAATCTTAATCTCACTGGAGATTAAGTGACTTCTGAAATCAGTTGGTTGGACAATATTTTATTCGAGGTTATCAAAGTAAAAGGGTCTTAATACAGATCCATGTTATGATCCATTACATTCCTAATAAAATACCATATTATTTGTGGTTGCAGTCTGGTGAAAATGGCAACAACAAAAAAAGAAGTAAAGAGTGAACAATGTTTGCTAGGAACTGTACTTCAAAAAAAAAAAGAAAACTCTTCAAGCTAAAAGTTTCATAGGTTAATGCGGATGTCAGTCCACAGTGACACCTTGGCTGCCTTGGTTGTCCCCTCCCCCAAACCCCCTCCTGTCCACGCCAACATGTCCCTCCGCCTGCCCAGCAACTTGCCCACACATCTTTGCATCTCGGCGTCAGTCTGCATGCCTGTCACTTTCTATGAGTCTCCGCTGTCCTGACTGTCTGGTGTGCGGTATCTTGGAGGCAGGGAAGACAGTGAGGGAATATACTGTTCCCATATCGCCATCTGATGCTGGCAAAGTGGGTCTCAGAGGAAAACGTTTCAGGTGCTAGCTGCACATAATGACATGCAGGGCCCAGTGTAATACGTTTAACCAGCTCCGCTTGACAAAGTCGACAAAAGCTGAGCTCCTCTTATTTTTGATAAGATATTTAAATATTAGCCATTAGTACAGTCACACAGTCTTGTGACATTTAGATAACAACAAGGAGGTGTAGAACTTCCAAACCTTTACTTTTCGTCTCTTTTCACCGCTGCTGAGACTGACACCCCTGGAGGGTATTCAGACGCAGAGCAGAAGAGAACTGCCTTTGCACTTATTTCTCTCAAACATAGCATTCCCAGAATAAATCCAGACATCTTCAGCCAGTGAGCGGTGAGGTGGCAAAGGCCTCAGCATGCTAACTCCCCCTCACTTGCCAATTTTACGCTCCCCTTTGAGCTGCCATGAGCTTTCAATGGAAACCGTCAACACCCAAAATAAGCACGCTGCCACCTTCGTCGCTGGACTGCACTTGTGTTCTTACGTACATGCACTCGTAGCCCGAAACAAACAAACAGATCAAGAGGGGAATAAAAAAGTGCTTCACGCAAATGCAGTGAAACACACGCATGTTGTGCCACGTCCACTGTGTGCACACATAGATATGGGAAGAAAGGGGTGAAATCTATCCAGGATAACTGAGACCAACACATATTTCAAATAAGAGATCATGCCCCCTTTGAAAGCGCGCACGGGGTGTAATAGTCAGAGCAGACGGGGATGTACTGTGCCATCTTTGATTGGAGTGGAACATGACACTCAGGGGCTGTCTGAACTACAGCTGAGGCTCATCGCGGTTCAGCGTGACTCCCAGAGCCAGGAGATCTGCTCTGGCGCAGGTGGTGCCCAAGTCACCCTGGATATGCACTAAAGCTGCTGATGGGAAGCACAAATCTCACTTAAAAAAGCCAAAATTGAAAGACAATACAAACATAAATCATAAGTAAAAACTGAATTGTAATCTAAATCAGTCAGTTGAATTAGACATTTCTAATTTATTGGCTATGAATCTCATGTCTGTACGGATGACATCGGACCTGCTAACAGCTTAGATGAACAAGAGAAAACAAGAGCACCTAGTAAAAACAACAATATATATAGTACATATTCACTCAGCATATATTCATGCTGTGATTTGCGATCAAAAGACGGCTTGCTAAGATGGCTTGCTAAAGCATGTTAGTCTTTCTGTATTGCTGCAGCTAGCGAGGCATGTTTGACTGAGACTGGAAGAAATTCAGACTTTTATCAGATAACAGGAAGGCTGGTCATATTGTCTTATCTGTTTTATCCTTTTGGGCTTTCAAAGAATATGCTGCAGTCATTGACTTCCTGTTTTCTTCTGACATAATTATGATGTGTAGAGTCCTATTTCTCTTTGCAACTCTTCAAAATAGGAAAGATGAGAAACAATGCTATTTAAGAAAGTACAATGTGTGTTGATCTTTATTAGGAAATGGCTGCAAGAAAATAGCTACTCACCCAAATTTTGCCATTTCTGCAGCCTTAGTCATTAGGCTAATGACTAAGACTAAAACAACCGGAACAGTGACTCACAAGGCTGCAGTCAAGGCTAGCACATAAACAATGACAGGTCAAAGTTAAAGATGCCAAATTTCTTTTTAATATTTTATAGTTATTTATTCTAAATACTATTTTAAGATGAAAAAAGGAAACAAAAAGTTTAGATGACACAAGGAACCCAAGCTTTGGAACTGAATGTGTGACTTGAAAAGAGTCTGACATGTCTACAGTCAGCATTGGTAAAGATCAGAAGACACAAATGTAAAAACTCAAAAATATCTTCTGATTCCTTAAAAAAAATGTTGTCTAAACAATGTGGGGGATGCTCATATCAGGAACTGTTTGACATTTAAAAACTTTTCTTGATCAGTTCTTAGTACAAAAAAAATGTACAGCAAGGTACTAGCTCACCTGGGTTGTGTTTTACTTTGTGTTATGAATAAAACAAGTGGCAGTTCACAGTAATGGTGGAGGCAATTTGACATCAGAAAGATTAATCTGACAAAGCAGTAACTCAAGCGGCATAAACCGTTCAGAGAAACTGATCAGTTAGCCAAACTCCGCTGATATGTAAAACCTGCACTTATGCGACATTCAAAGTCTTTAGATGAGAAGCTCCTGCTTCTTCCAATCAAAATTGATTGCTACAGCTTTGCTAATTAATATTTACATAAGATGGAGTTGTTGAGAAGGTGCCTTACTTTTTTATTTTAGTAAGTGGTGTCTTTTGCTGCAATGACTGTGAATCAATTTATACTCGTTGGGAACGTACCGTACCTGCTTTGACAACTGACAATTTAAAATAATTCTCTATAATCTATTCATAGTCAACTGGAGGAAAATGTGGAGGCCATTTAGGTTTATTTTGGTCTGATCAGAAGCTAATGTATCATATTTCAATAGATTCAACCGGCCGAGGGATCAGAACAAAAATAAAATAGAATATATATAGAATATAAAATAGAATATATAACATATTAATAAAGGTTTCTGTGGTTTAGTATAAGAAACAAGTAAACTGTTATGTACTATTTTATGTACATGGTTACCAACACGCATGTAAAAAGGGGGTACATGTTTAAAAACGTTTTGCTATAGAAACAATTTCTATGGGGTCATAAACTTTAATGTAGCCACAAGTTAGAAAAAAGTACAACTTCAGAAAGAATTCAGTTTGGTTCCAGTAAATTCCAGAAACAAAAGTGGTTCAACAAAGGTAAAATTTTACAACAGTATTTGTCAGCGCTGGCCCCTGGGAACCAATGTCCTGCAGAGTTCCCTGTTCCACACACCTCACTTAAACTATTGGGTCAGACTTCTTTTGAATGTGTATAAATGTCAAGGAGGTAGTTTGTTTGTTTGAATCAGGTATGATGGAGGGGCAAACAGCTAAAACATGCAGGCCAGTGGTCAGATGACCAAGATTTAGGAAGACAATGACCTTCACTTCCAAACCTCAAATTAAGTACCACTTACAGCAGCTAGCTAAAGTTTTCCTTCAGGTTTTTGTTGATTGCTGGACTGAATCATACTCAAATATACATTCAAAATAAACATCCAAGAGTCTTAACAAGCTTTTGGAGAAATGTTTTTTTTAAAAGCACTTCATTTTATCCCTAGCAAAACCAACAAGGCACTTAAATGATTCGTAAAGAATCTGGTTTGAAATCGGGATCTCTTGAGATCTCCATCATGAGCAATTATTTCTGGTAAATTTTGATTTAATTTTAAAAATTGAAAGTAGTAGAAGTAAAACATGCTACCTCGAAAGGAAAACATCACTTCATAGATCTGAAAAATCTAACTGGCTGTAGCTCTCACTGGGAAAGCATTTTCCATTAAGTTTTAGCTGACAAGCTTTATCCCAAATTTGTGGGGGTTAAAATATAGCTCTTCTTGATTGTTCAAAGAGTTACTTCGCAGGAAACGAATGAAACAAGAAGAGCTAGACCTATCATTAAAATATTCTTGATGTAAGTGAATGTAGCGCATGCCTGATGCCCACTGTACTCCACTGTATGAGCTTGTGTGGACAGGGTTGTGATATGAGGTTGTTTTAGTTGGTCAAGTCCACAATCAGCGACTGTATGTACCCAGAAAAATGAGGTCAGCTATAGCTGCCATCTCCCAGCTGTCATCTGGCAATAGGCGGGATACACCCTGGACAGATCGGCAGTACGTCACAGGGACAGCAGGAACCCACAGGGCTCACATGTTCTCTCACTCACTGTAAAGTAACTATTTACCCAAACAGGTTCTAAATCAAAATACTAATACACAAATTCTCCACTTCCATCACCACGTCAAAACTTTAACCCCAGAGGATGCTTGAGAAGTACTGAAGAAGACTTGTGTTGATTACGTGACACTGATTTACAAGCCACAACAGTTTTTTTTTTGTATTAAAATATAAATAATAGAAATCTGCCAGTGACAGGAAATGA
Source organism: Alfaro cultratus (assembly GCA_903066825.1). Lineage (NCBI taxonomy): Eukaryota > Metazoa > Chordata > Actinopteri > Cyprinodontiformes > Poeciliidae > Alfaro > Alfaro cultratus. The sequence goes on from CAEFZX010018309.1 coordinate 63,650, forward strand.
ACAATTTTCAGTTTCACTGCCCCTGATGAAAAGTATTCTTCTGTATGAGTCCTTCTCAGGCCATGCGTATTGAGCCCTTTTCCACTTGTAAACCCAATGAAAAAAGGATTAAATTTGATACGTAACTTTGATCCATTCCACTATCACTAGCCTTCAAAATGAACTACTTTTAGACATATATATATGCCAACTGGTAAAAAGGCTATACATCACTGGCAAAACCGCAAATTTCAATGTTTTTCAAGCATTTTACTGCACTATACCTAATAACTAACGACACCACTCTTCAGAGTAAAAGTGGCTGCAGACGTAATTAGACCCAAAGTCATATAATTTTAATATTAGGGTGCAAGAAGCTATTTGAAAACAATATTTTCTATGGAGACATGTTTGCTGTTTATTCAAACCACTACTTTCAGACAGGAAGTGTGCAAATAACAAAAACTTGGACTATAGTATTGTAAACTCTCTCCCACCCTCCTTCTGACTTTGTTTCCTGTCTGAAAACTACAAAGTGACAAACTATATAACGCTGTCTCTTATTAACATTTATAGTGGCCTCTACTTTTAAGAATGCAAGAAGTTGATATTTTAGAAAACTGAATAATACTGTTATATACTGTTATATATTAGTATCGGTAGATTGAATCTTTAACAAACTAGAAATCGCCAAATAAACTTTGATCAGTTTCTGTCCAGAAAATAAATTTTCATCATTGATAAGATTTAATTGTGAAACATTTGGTTTATACACATGTAATAGTAAATATTTGTGAAACAAAAAAATGTATATATTTTTATCATGTTTCTAACTATTGGACAAAATCGATTTACTCAGTCAGTCTAAGACTAAGAGTTAAGGACCTTTTAGATATCTATTATTCAGGCTAAGTTAAGTCTTTTTACATTAAAAGAACTCCAAACACACAATAACAGCTCGCAAAACACGATCATGTTATATTCATGAAAAAGAAAAAGATGTGATTTTAGCAATAAAAGAAAACTAAGAACCTTTGAGAAAACTAGGAATCCTGGTTCTTTATTTTTACAAACAGAATAAAAATGTCGTAACATGAATTTCATAACAAAGAAGTTCTGTTCCGATTATTGAGTTCGGGTTGGATCAGTCTAAATACTTTTGGTTTTGAACTTGATTTGTTAAAATAAAGTCCAGAGTGATTAAAAACAAAGTAGTCATTTCATTTGCAGCTGATGGGAAGTAGATATTAACTGTATTGGCAACTAATATTAGCAAACTGTGGTATATTCTGTGTTTATAAATCCTTTGCAGTTAATCAATCAATCTGTCAGTGTTTATCTTTTTTACTTCACATACCCCAAAAAACTGAAAAACTGTTAAATAAGCCACTGAAAGAAGATCGAGGCTTTATTGATGCTTCTGTAACAAAGTACTTTCAGCAAATCAGGCAAGCAGTCAACTTTCTCAACACAACAAGGAACCTAAGGAACTACTTTCTTTCAAAATAAGAGTTTCGACATGGAGAGGTGAGAGCTATAAGCTTGCAACAAAGAGATTCCAAGCTTAGAGAACTTACCTTCACATCTGTGGCTCGTAATTAAAGAATGTCCTCATACTTATGTACAAGGCAGGTATAACACAACCATGCTGACAAAAAGAATTGTGGCATTTCATTATTCGGAAATCTCCTGCCATGTGCATAGCTGTATCACTCAAAATTATCTGATATTTACACATTTATCAAGTTTATCATGAGGGGCCAAACTCAGCACACCAGGCCTAGATAACTAACCTTTTAGCCTGCAAACACAAGACTAAGCTGTCCGTCCCAATCAACATCAGACAGAGATCGTAGCAAGGCCATTAGCTGTTTGCAGCATAGATTCGGTTTGGGTCAATTAGACCAGCGGCCTCTCTATTGGTTTATGTTCACACAGTATTTCATGTCTATCAATTTATTATGCAATGCAAAAGTGACACCATTATCCACAAAAGTTTGTTTCCTTTGAGATGAAACATCTGCCACTACGGCCAGGGTTAGTTAGGCCACAGAGCGCGAGGCAGCAGACAGGAAGTATGGAGGGCCATTTAGATGAGCAGGAGTGTCACAGGAGAGAAGGACAGTGGCAAGCAGAAGAGGGGGTGCAGTGTGTCACACTGACACCTGGTGCTCCAGATGACAGCTCTGCAGCCAGATGGACCTCATTATACGCACACTCATACACAAACATACCCACACATGTATACTGACATTCAAACACATACTGTACACATATCCACAATTACTGCCAATCTTACTCCACAAACTCACACATTATTTGTATTCAAATTTCTGTTGCCAAAGTAGGCAAAACAAGAGTTATATTGGATCAGACTAAAATAGTCCCGCTTGAGGGAAGCATGATGTTCCGCAGATCGTTTTGAATAATACAGTTGCATTGTGATGGCAGGTTGAATCAGTGTTCGGCTTGAAATATGTAGGCATGACGCTTGTGTGGTCATAGTGGGCAGATTAAAGAGACCCCATAGTGTTTGCTTACACTGAACATACCCTCCGTTCTCCTCACCACCTGTCATTTCCTTGCTCAAGAAGCTTTGACCCACTATATACCCCCACTTTGCTAATTTTCTTTCAGGGGGAAGACTATTCAAGAGTCCTCTTTGTATTTTTAAATAGCAGTTTATTTCTCAACCTCAGACTTTTTCATATCATTTTGTATCCCCCTCTATATGATTGAATTGTTGTGTCTTTCTTGGAGGCCAAGGTTGATGCATTCAAATTCTGCTAGATTGTGTCTGTCGCTCTGAATCAAACCCATTCAAGCAGTTGTTTCACCTCACTAAGCAATAGTACATCTTAACCACCACTGTCTTACCTCCAGTGCAGCAGAGGGTTTCTTCTTCAGCTCCTCACATTTGCGAAACTTGCAGATCTGGTGGCCTGTTTTTCTGTTCCGGCAGCTGCTGCACTGCTCGCAGTTAATCCGCCGTCGGCAAGGCGGACACATGCCGCAGCGTTTCCGTTTCTTTTTGCCGGAGTTGATAGCAGAGGCCAGCTCGCTCTGTGCCGGGTATTCGGTCAAGCCAGCCATGTGAAGCGCGCTGTCCGCCAGAAAGACTCCAGCCGGTGTCATGATGAAAAGGCCCGGATTGAAGGGGAAGCCGCTCCCTACTCCATATGGGAAGTCAACGGGACCACCTACGGCATCCGTGACAGATGTACCCTCCAAGTCGCTAGCCCCCGAGCCTGCGTCTCCGCCGCCAACTCCCACTCCCATGCCCCCAGGCAGGAGCATGTGCTCCATACCGGCTCGCTTTAGCAGCGCTGCTGCCTGGGCAAAGTGCAGAAGGCCATTTTGTCCCTCCAGAACCTGTTCTAAGGTTCTGTCCAACTTGGCTGCTGTTAGTGTGGAGACAGTGGCTTGGGGAGGTGGGGGCGGTTGAGGTTTGGCCGAGTGGCTCTTCGTTGAGCTATTGTCCGTGTGTCCATTGGTGGTGGCAGAGGAGACCGCTGTATATTGAGATAGGGTACGTGAGTTCTTAAGGCTCTTGCTGAGGGGCTCGCTGATGATGCCACTCCGATTCCTGCGCTCTATGACAGGAGAGTCCTGTTTGCAGCTACTCCGCTCCAGGTCCTCTGTTTGGGGTCCCTCCGACAGCCCACTAGACATGGTCCGGTGCGTACGTGCCTGGGTCGGGGGTGAGGGTGGAAAGGGGAAAGGGGTGAGCAATGAAGGATTTTTACTCTGCCCGTTATTTGACCTGGTGAGACTGTTGCTTGGTGTTAGTGGACCAGTCAGCCAGTCAGAAAGAGACAGGCACCAAAGCCTTCCTCCTCCTTAGAAGCGCGGCCCTCATCCACGTTCTTCCATTGGCTTTCAGGAAACTTTACAGGGAGAGAAGAGAAAGGGGGTTACTATTTAAGGTTCTCAAGATGTTTCCATTCAATATTTCCAAACTTCTGCCGACTTAATTTCCTACATTTTTATGATTTTTTTTGTTTGTTTTACGGAGATCGGAATACATTTTTGTATTAACTTATAAGTTATGCATTGTTGTGTTTCATTATCTGTGCTGAAGCTGGCTTTCAGTTCATGAGTGAGGGCCATTTCACAATTTTTTGACATATCAACTCAGATCAATTATAATGTATAAAACATTGAAATATATAAACTTCATTGTCCTGGATTGCAAACAGACCCTTTAAATCATAGTTTGTGATCAGTTCCACCTTAAATTCCCAAAACAAAACTAGAAATCAGAATTTGTTTGGCATCACTTCAAGATCCATGGATTCAATTTAAACCTAGAACTAAAATGACATGGAGGGCAATAAAGCTAATTTTCGAATGAGTGTTTGTATTATCTTGCTTGTTATTTTGTCCATTAAAACTAAAGACCATCATCTAAGCAAATTTAAGTAAAAGAAGCTCTTTATTTTTACAGAAATTCAGATTTTTCTAAATTGTAGATATAATTAAATAAGTTAAAAGTCTGGAATCACAAACTTGTTTGGCACTCAGTTTTAACTTTTCCACATTCATCCAGGCTTGAAAATTATTTAATCAAATTCCATATTTTTGTGTAGGAATCCTGTTTTATGGAGAGTCACCAAGAAATTGCCCCTGTGTCTGAAATTGAAATAGGACGATTGTCATCTCTGCGGTTGCGTAAACCAAACCATGAATTGCATAAAATGAACACAGAGAATGCACAGAGATGTAAGAAGATGCTGAAAGAGAAATAGTTTTCTGTGACACATTTCATTCACACTGCAATAATCTGAGAAAGAGCAAGACAAGCATATAACGAGAAGGCTGAATGGAGTAGAGTGAAATTGCTCTGTTCTGAGATTCAAACTCTTTCTGCCAAATGGTGGCAGCCTTTCAGAAATCTCAGACTTAAGTGAAGGATCTACATTCTTAAAGCATTATTAGCCGTACTAGTTACTAATATAAGATACAAAAAGTCAGTTAAAATGATCAATTACCACTTCACAATCAGATATTTTTCAGAGTCATTAATTCGGAACAAAAATTGATCAGCACGCCCCACGTTTGGAGGCCTTAGTCCTCGACGCGGACGTCGCGGGTTTGACTCCCGGTCCCGGTGACCTTTGCAGCATGTCTTCCCTTCTTTCCTGTCAGCCTACTATCGCAAAAAATATGAGCCACTAGCGCCGCAAAAACTCTTCGGAGAAAAATAAAATAAAATTGATCAGTGCACCTATCCACTTTCCATCTTCTGTTGTACCCCTCATTTGACAAAATATGTCACTTCTAAAAACATTAAAGCATTTACTATACACTCAGATTCAGCTCTGCTTTTGGTCCCGCTTGCTCTTATCAGCCAATCGCATTAAGGGTGTATATAGTGTGTCATCTGCTGAGCGAGTGGGACATAAACATTTTAGAGCATTTTGGTTACAAGCTGCTCCGTGTGGCTGAAAAACAACAAAACCAGAAGGGTGATAATAAACTTAAAACTCTGTAAATCTGACAGCAAATGAGTACAAAACCAAATTATTCCAAAAGTGAGGTCCTCAAATCAATCAACTTATCACATCTTTCTGAACTAGAATTTAGTATAAAACATTTTTAATACAGATTTGATGTAACGTTTGCTATTCAGTAGGGAATTTGTGCAGAAGAAAATGGTTACCTGTGGATGAGTTTCATTAGGAGCATTGAAAACTCGCGCCCAACTGTGGAAGTATTTGATGAAAAATTCTACCCAAGAACAACAGCTTTTACAACACCTCTAATTCTTTTCTTACCAAATCAACCCATTAATCAAACCTTACACACTCCTGCCTGATGAGGCAACACCTGCTCCCCTGCAGATTCTCTGATTGGCTTGCAAGGAAATTACAAGGTGGGGAGCCAAGTCCCTGCTACTTCAATATAATACAATCTAATGAATTAATTTGTAGTGAGGACAATAATTTTCCTGATAAATGACTTCTTATCACAAGCAAGGCAGTGCCGCAATGTATTCCAAAACAGTCTGTTTTTGTCTTTATCTAGCAGGAAATATTTGCTGCACCAATCAAAAGTTTGGACACATGAGTTCATGTCCAAACTTTCTACTGCTGCCACAGCTCTTTTTTCATAATGAAGCTGATTCTTTATCAGAATTAATTTTAGAATGTTTTCACCAGCAGTTCATAACACAGAGTACAAATAATTTACAAGGTTCTTATTAATATTGATACATACAGATTATGAATGAATATAAATGTGAAGTAGACTTCAAATTTAGCAATGTGTTAAAGGGCTATTTCACAACTTCTGTAGAAGCTATGGAACAACTTATAACAAGTATGTTTTAAAATGCCTTCAAATCACATCAAATTTCCACTGCGTAATTCTTTAACAAATACATATTATATAGAAAGAGTTTGGGATCTATGAGTCTTTTCTTTTGTTTATGAAAACAACAGGTCAATTGAAAAATATATATTAAAAATGGCCTTAGAAGCTGAAAGAAAGTTCCAAAGTGTTTTTATTATTATTATTATTATTATTATTATTATTGTTGAATGACTGTCCATTTATCTGTGGGTTCTGTCAATAACTCAAGAACATAAAAGCTTCAAGGCTTTGACAAAAAATTATGTTTTTGTGTGGAAAATCAAAGCTAATGACATTATAAAAAAAACAACAACACTATTTTTCAAATATTTGTAATTTTATTTAAAAATGTTATCATTTTAATGTCTAACTAATTGCATATTCATTTTACTTTTTCATACTTAATCAGGCTTGAAACTTGCTAAATAAAAATTCCAGATTTTCAAGATTGTGCAGATTATCCACATTTCACTGAAATGTCATTATCTTTTACTTTTGGAAAAAAAAAGTTTGTCATTTTGAAATTCATATTTATCTATTAAAATTTCCAATGCAAACAATGTAAAGTGGTATTTATTTATAACAAATTTTACTTGTAGTTTAAACAAACCTGTGACACTCCAGAGCAATTAAATACTTTATTACATAATGATGCTATTTTTTGACCTGTCCGTGTTAACAAACAAGCGCACCACCTTTTAGAAACGTTGAGGAAATGGCCGGGCAAATCCTTATAAGGGAAACAAAGGCAGAGAGAGGGGCGGAGGATGGCGGGTCGGGGGGGGTGTCTGTGCAGTGTGTGGAAATTGGAAGGCCAGAATTAGTGGGAGGTAAAGCTTCAAAGGCTAAAGCACAGCCCCCACATTTTCACCAGCTCAGGGGGATGCGGCGCCAAAGAACCAAAGAGCCAGCTCTGCAGCCCTTCAACCCCGTAGTTTCAGTTTCCCCGGTGCTGCACTGACCCGGGTCTGGTTTCCCGACAGCATCCCCTCCTACCAGAATCTGTGCTCAGCTGCGAGTAAAGAGTGCTGAATTAGTGGATTTCATGTTTCATATAGTCTCTGGAGAAGGCTTTGTAATGTGACTAAAAAGAAATAAAATAAAAAAATCCCTCTAAACTATATCTCTAGTCAACATTTAATTGTTTTAGTGATGGTTTAATTAAGTGAATCCATGACAAGTTTTTCTTTTGTAAAAAAGAAGAACTCGCAAATATTTGCAACCTATAATAACAGTGAATTGCTGTAATTTGACCATTTAACACACATCATTTAACACTAATTAGCAATTACCTTACAATATTTTAGCATTCAATTCAACTTGCAAGGTAACTGCTATGAGGCACTTTCAATATATTTTTGATGGATTTATCATATTTAACCAGTTAGCAATACAAATATGTGTAAACTAATGGAATGAGTTTTACATTTAATCTCATTTCATGCAAATGTTTTTCTTTTAAAAAACATTTGAAAAAAATTGTTTTTTTAGTTTAGATTTGCAATAATGGAGTTAATATCTGTCACTCGTGTGTTCATATTGTCATCACCTGAACTACTTTGAAAATGTTTTCTTCTCGTCACTCTGAATTAGCATTTTTTTTTACATTAAGAAACCATGTTCTAAATTTAGATTTAAAACTGATCATGTCAATTTAAATGGGAAACATGTTGCAAAGAACGCTACAAATTTAAACGTAATGAACAAAACATAGTCTAGAGAGTGAATTTAAGCGTTAATAGAACAGGAAGTACTTTTATTTTGATTAGCCATACATATCTCGTAATGAAGTAGCTGCGGTCTGAAACTTATATACTGACTTGCTTCACTCCTAGGGGCATAAAATGTGTTAATGAGGCTCGAGTCCCAGACAGTGAGTCAAATTCAAGGTTCAAGTATTTGTTTTTGTGACTTAAATGCAATTTACGTCAGACATTCAAGTCGCCATCTCCTCCTGTGTGTGTTTCAGCTATACAGACCCAATCTAAATCTACTGTATGCTGTCTTTAGTTTTACATGTAACCCAAAGCTATTTGAGTTTTGAATGAAGAACCTGGAAGGGTTGCAGGAAATTAAACAAACAGCTGAGTCAGCAGGTGATAGGCAGGAGATGCACCCATGAACTGGTCAGAAATCACAATCAGCCAATTTCTCTAACAGTTTTGGTGGTTCATTTGCAAATCAATTATATTTTTTTCCCCAAGTCGCTGAAAGCCTCAAAACTAAGACATTTTTCTATAAAAATGCATCATTAAGTCAGACCTAAAGAAAATAAAAATCCGTGTCAGAGGAACAAAAGTGCAACTTTAGTAGTGTGCACAAGATTTGAAAAATACAATATTTTGTTAAATTACATATAAACTTGTATAAACATGGATTTTCCTGAAAATTAAGTGGAAGAATGCTTTAATTTAAATAGACTCCATTGATATAGATAATAAAATCTTTGTCTTTGTCAACTTCAAAGACAAAGATTTACTAACCTCTTTAAAACTAGCCAACTTTCAATTTGTGTCAAAATGGAAGGGAGTGAAAATTAGCACATCAAGAGCATGTAAAAAGTATTGTAGTCTACCATAACCCTAACCCTAATGCTATATTTGTTTTGTGTGAAAACTATGCACAATAATCCAAAATAATCTAAAAAGTCCTAAAGGAAAACAATAGCACATATACTGTGTACTGCACCAGTCAATAACCTGTACACATATTCATTTTAAAAACTACACTTTTAAACCAGAAAGTAAATGTTTGCAAATCTTAGCAACCACTGATGCTAAGTACAAAACAGTAAAAGAATAAAATAACAACTAACTGGTCTGCACTGATCTATGTTTGCAAGTCAATTTATCAAAATGATCAAGGTCATATTACGTCAGACAGCAAACAAACTAACAGTCTAGCGATGCAAAATCCTGCTCCTTGTGAAAACATTAGCTGTGTTTCGTTGACCATAAAGTCGCGCAACCTGGAGTTAGGAAAATAAATTTACCCATTTAAACACACCAATTTAAAAAAAATCAGATTTTTTGACAAAAGTTATTTTGCGCTAAAATAAGGTGGTTTTCCATCTATTTCAAAATTAGTGTATTTTGTAAAACTGCAATCATCACACGATTCATGTGATCAACAACCAAATGTTACTACTACAGAAAAGACGAAGACTACGCCTGGAAGAGACAGGAGGATGATGGTGCAGCATATTTTTCAATTACTCATCGCATGACAAAACTTATTCACATGATTTTAATCAGGTTTCTTATTTAATGGAAACACCTCAATTGTGAAATTGTATTTTTTTGATATTATCGGAAAATCAATAAGAATTTGCAAACATTTGTAGTGGAAACACAGCAAGTGTCAACAAGTGTAAGTTGTAAGTTTACTAAAGTATGTGTTGAGTCAGATATACCTTCAGAAACAAATAATAAAAGCTACTTTCCTTTTAAGTAAAAGTAAAACATGGCATTAAGCGTTAATGCCATGTTTGTTAGTGCCAATTCACTGTATTGGGAATTGGTACTTATCTTGAATGACTCAGATCCAGTTGTTTAATGTGTTTGTTTATGAGACTAAAAAACGCAAAAAATGTATAAGAATATAAATTGCAAAATTACAAAAGTGCTTCGAATGGCAAATATTTATTTACCATATTTATGTGGGGGGGTTTTTGTCCAGCATGCAGTCATGCAGTGCTGTTACTGCATTAAAACATAAGGTAAGAACTGACAGGAAGTCCACCTACAATGTATTAGCCTTGCACGCATCCTCCAGTGCTGTGTGCCCTATCAGTCACACTCTTTCAATCATAATAAACCTTGAGCATGGCATATAGTCCCTGGTTAATCACCCTCCTCTACTTCCAACACCCTGGCTTCTCAGCTCCCCTCAGCGCATCATTTACAGAGAAGCCTCGTGTCCTCATGTGAACTGTCTCCTAAACTGCAGCTGCATTTTAAAGACAGCCTGGATGTCATTTTGGTAAAACAGGATAGCTGATGTAGTTTAATTCAACTGGCAGGCTCACTTCATTTATTGGCACATCCAAAATATAAAGACTAAGTAATGTCTCTTAGGAAAATGTTTTTTTCTTGAACTAATAGCCACCTATTGAAGTGGTATTTCTTGCACATTAAGCCTCTTCCGCTTCTTAGCATGTGCTCATATAAGTTGTTCTTGACATCTCAATGGTTCTCGGTTTCTTTTTTTGTACATTTCTTTGTGCACAATGTGCAACACTGGATGACAGCACAGAGATAAAGACCAATGTATAAATTACCAAAAGATCAATACAGTCCAAGAACTACACAAGTGAATCATTTTTCAGAATGGTCAGATAGCTCAGCTCAAAACTGCAACGCCTTAGTGTTTTGTGAGAACCTATAATTAAAGCATTTACCAAAATAATTGGTGACCAGTTCCTTAGGTGAAGTTACACAGGAGAAGAAACAGTAGCCATAGTGTTGAGGTATTTCTTTTGGAACTGTTAATTTTTTTAAGCTTTGTCATAATTTAGTTATTTTCTTCTCACAGTTTGAAGAAAGCAAGTTTAAGCATTTGGATATGTACATTTAATGTCATCATTCAAAATACCATAGTATATTTCCCTAGTAAAATACACTGGGGAGCTTTGTCAAAAACCTTTTCAAATTTATCCTTAAATGACATAAGGCCCTCACGTTTGCTTATCTGTCTTGAGATTTAATGGTGAATAAAGAGAGATGCAGCTCTAGGAATGGCTTTAAAGTGTAACATTAACGTTGCAACTTAGAAATACCACATTTACCACAAAATAACTGCTGCAGTTCACATGCGAGAGCCAAACCCACTTTGCAGCAATTACCTGGTAATATGTAACTTAATCTCATGGCATGCTATGCAGAAGCTCTGTCTGTACTGAGAAAGATTCAATCACGTCAGCAGGCTGAATGTTTGGAGTGGCTGACATGCCAGGAGAGTTGGACTTCTCTCCTGACTGGACCACTTGAAGACACTACCACATTTTGTTACCTTTAGCCCAAAAAAGTCAGGTAATCATTAGATAGAGAATCAATAAAATGAAGCAGTGACAATAGGACAAAATGTAACTTCCAATGCTAGCCTGATAAAGAAAAACACTATTTGTACAGAATGAGTGGACTCTCAGCTACTGAGAAAAAATTTATTTCTGGAGGAATGGACTTTGTTGAAGTTTTAATTAACCAAATCGCTGATGTTTGTCCATGACATACGTAATGCGGTAGAAATTCTACAGGAGGAATCCAAGTAAATGGGAGAAAACCCAGACTGTGCTGTGAAGCGACATTTTAATCAAGAGGAATTCCATAGGAAGACAATGGCCAGGCTACTCTGACGCAAAACAACACTAAGTTTGACACCTGTCTTCTAAAAGCACACAGTGATTATGGGAGTGCATCATAAGATATACATACTCCTAAGACATAGCAGGACTTGATGTTTTATAGAACATGCTTCATTTCTTCATGGACCCACCTGGAAAGCATTTCAAATATGCCAACATACATGGCAAGATAAATCTCATGGCATGTTTAGTGCCCACTCAGCACAGACAATCTGAATTTGATTTAGAGTTTTATTGTTAATTTAGCCACATTGCATTACTTGGTATGTTTCTGAGTTTCTATACATCTGCAATGGAGATGTTCATTGCAGTTAAAGGTTCCCTTACATCCATCCATCCATTTTCTGTTCACCCTTCTCCCTAGTGGGGTCGGGAGGTGCTGGTGCCTCTCCAGCTACGTTCCGGGCGAGAGGCAGGTCACCCTGGACAGGTCTCCAGTCTGTCGCAGGGCAACACAGAAACAGACAGGACAAACAACCATGAACACACACACTCACACCTAGGGAGAATTTAAAGAGACCAATTAACCTAAGAGTCATGTTTTTGGACTGTGGGAGGAAGCCGGAGTACCCGGAGAGAACCCACGCATGCACAGGGAGAACATGCAAACTCCATGCAGAAAGACCCCGGGCCGGGAATCGAACCCAGGACCTTTTTGCTGCAAGGCAACAGTGCTACCAACTGCACCACTGTGCAGCCCCCCTTACAAACATGTTATATGAAAATATATTAATGCAAAACTGAGAACATTCTAAAATTACCAAAAAATTATTCTGATAAATATGCTATTATACTTATTTAACCGTTTTCCTACATGCAACTGACTGCATTGCCATTAATTTGTCACTCTCCACCCCTCATCCCAAATTTACACATAGACACACATGCAGGAACACATTCACCTGACAACAAATGTTGTGGGTTTATTTTAATGAAATAATTTGCATGATTTCAGTGACTATAATTAGCTGGAGGTTAAACCTAAAATAAAAATAAAAACAGTGTATGCACTTCACCATCACACGCTGTATAGGAAGCTGAGATCCATTTACGCAATATGAAGCTACAGCCAGAAATGATTGTCTACATACTACAAGCAGGAGATAAACTGTTGGTCTTTTTGGCATAAGCACAGAACAACCAATTTAATTCAGCTATAATAATGCAACAGCTTGGCATTTAGTGGCTGTAAAGCAGGAGTGGGTAGTAGAACTTTCCATGCATTCCATTTCAACTTCTTAGTTTTAATAAGGATCTAAGCATATTTGTTCACCTCATTGTTGACAATGATCAACCTTGTAACTTAATTTTGTATATTGTGATAATTTATTTGCCCCACTTAAAAGCAGCTAGTGACAAATCTTGCCACTTTTAAGATAAAAGTCCTCTGCATAACCACACAAGAGCAACCTAAGGCTTCTCTCACAGTTTACACATGGTTTTCCCTTTACTAGAAGTAATGACATCAATGAAATTGTAGTTCACCAATACAAAGTGTTGTTTTTGCAAACTGATCTTTAAATGAACCAAACAGTCATGTTCTTGGATTGTGGCAGGAAGCCAGAGTACCAGGGGAAAACCAATGCATGCATAGGAAGAGCATGCAAACTCCACCTAGAAAGACCCCAGACATTGGGGGGGAAAATCATCCCAATTATAAGTGAACAAAAAAGAAAAATACAAAATCACAGTAATCATTAATGAAAACTCCTAATTATAGATATGAAAGATTAAGAACTTTTTGTAAGTTGATCAGAATGAACAGGAACTTTTGATCAGTAATCTGAGCCTTCCTGCTTTCATGGGGTAGAATTATTAAGTGACACTGGCACCAATTTCATTTAGTCTCTCTCCAAAATAGGAAAGACATGAGAGAATGCAAAATCTCCAAATCAATTATTTTATTTTAAGGCTCTTTCACAAAATTTTATGAGAGGTGCCAATAAATACACGGGACTATGTGTGTGTTAAATTAGCCTGCTGCGACTTTTTAAATTATTATTAATGAGTCTTAATCTATATAAGATATTGAAATATGATCATTAAACTGGAGATAATAAAAGATCTAAGAAACTAAGAACTGAAACACTGACTAACAGAGATTTCATTCACAAATGTTCATACTGTACAACCAAATGTCAGCCCTGTCGCTTATTTACCATTTTTTTTACACATTTTCTGTGTGCTGTATAGATAATTTTTTTATCTCTGTATGTTTTCCTTCCAAAAGAGTTTTCTATTTATGTTTGAAAAAAATATTTATTTTTTTTTTGCGTTAGCACACATGCTATCAACACAATACTATATAATGCAAAGCTCTGTAAACCATGGAGAAGGCTAAAGAAATAGCATACTTATTATAAAACATAATAAGTATGCAATAAGTTGAGGTCTTAAGCCGGCTGGTCATGCCTAAACAAAACATTAGTGAATGTTTGATTTAGATATAGACTGATGGTAGTGTTTAATAAAAGCAGGCAAACTTGAAAGAGGCTGGTTACTCCTTTTACTGGCAAATACTGATGAGAAACCACACAGAGAAGTCACACTTATTGTGCCTAACATTACAATGATAACGTGTCATTTGTATACACTATGAAACTTGAGGACAACATTAATCATTCACCAAGTACAACTACATTTTCTGCCTCATTTTCACCCCCGATTGAATGGGATAAATATTGTTTATCAGACTTTAGTCCCAGACAGCGAGTCATAGTAAAATCTTGAATCTGTACAGTGCAAGTCAAAATCAAGTCTGAAGTCTTCTGTGAGTTAAATGTGACTTTTTACCATGTTTGATATTCCTGGCCAAAGACTCAAATTAGTGGACTTTTACTCATAGTGAGGAACAGTGCTACAATAAATGCTGAGGCCACCTCTATCTCTGTCACTTTGACTTTGATTTTTGGATAAAGTACAACGTGTACTTTTAATTTGTATGTTTTCTAGCAACTGCAATCCAGGATAGTTTGTAAATATGATCGCTGTGCTTGACATTGTTAATTGTATTCTATAATTTAATCAGTGCTATTTAATTGTGAACAAGAAAATATTATTGCTGCCACTTAGTCAGTCTAGAGGTCTAGAGGTAGTAGAGACAACTTGTTTAAGTTCAAAGTAAGCATTAGGATAAGGACTAAAAAGGGATTAAAGTAACTTTAAATGCATTTAGCAGTTGGTTCAAAGTATGTGGAACCATCAGTGAACAAAACGTCAAAGCTTGAAGCAGATGTGCTAAAGCTGCAGAAACCATCTCCAGATGCTGCTCATGCAGCTAAGAACAGGAAACCGAGGCTACAATTCCCAAATGCTCACCTTAACTGGAAAGTAATAGATCCAGAAAAATGTTCCCTGGTCTGATGAATCTGAATTTCAGTTGTAACATTAAGATTGTACATTAAAAATTAGGCATAAGCAATATTTTGTGGGACATTTTGGCCACTTTAGTACCAAATGATTATCATTTAAACACCACAAGACAGTTTGTTATTGTTGGTGTCCAAACCCATCCTTTCATATCTGAAGTGTACCCATCTTCTGATGGATAGTTTTTGGAAGGAAAATGCACCATGTCATAAAACTCTAATCAGCTGAAACTGTTTTGACTTCACTGTATTCAGCCTCCATTCCCTAGATCTCAATCAAACATGGCACCTTTGGGATATTGCTGAACAGGATATTAGCATCATGGATGTGCAGCTGACAAATCTGAAGCATCAAAATCTCTAAGGAATGCTTCCATGTTTGTTGAGTCTATGCAACAAACAATTTTGTCAGTTCTGTAGGCAAAAAGGAGTCAAAAATCCAGAGTGTACCTAATAAAGTGACTGGTTAGTGTGTGATGTAGTCAAATTTAGAAAATACAACAATTATAAATCGAAATAGTACTGTAACTGTCTGGTTTCAGATTCTTAGTCTTGCCCTGGTGAGCCACATACAAACTGTCAGGTACACTGCTCGGGAATCAGGCCTGAATGAGTTTCCGTGACTGACGTCAGTGCATGCGCAGGTGCCAGGTTAGCAGCTTTTATTTAACAGAGGTAGTGGTGGTGGAGGCGGTGGTGTGAGGGGGAGCATTGTTTGGTTTATAGCTGCGTGGTTGTGAATCATTTGCGACAGACGCTGGAACACCTAACGCGGAACGCAGCTCTCCATTTTCAGGCGGACTCTGTATGTACTTGTCCTCTCGCTGAGCTCCCTCAGTCTCGACTGACGCGCGCACACGCGCACAAACGCAGAGGAGGTTAGAAAGCCTGGTGGCAATAATTAGATTCAACGCTCCATCCTTTGTCCATAACCTGCTGCTGCGTCTTCTTTCACCCCCGAATAGGCTGCGGGCGCGCATACAGAAAAAGTTAGAGGATTTTTTTCCCCCCTTCTTTTCTTTTCTTTTCTTTGGATCCACTCGGAGATGTTGCTAAGTACCTTTTGTGGTGGCGGAAAAAATAAAACATCTGTGGGAAACTTTCAAATAAGGACAAGCTGGAAACAAAAAAAAGCCGAGGAAGTGGGAATCTTTAATTTTAGGATCCGCACGGATACGCAAATGAGTTTTTGTAACCAGGCGACTTTTATTAAAGCGACGTCCAAATTAATGGATCCTAACTATAACTGATATTGTCAGCTGGTTTACGTAAAACTGCAGGTACTTTAGGTCCACCAGCTTGGCGTCTCCTTAGTTACAGTTTAGTTTATTTCCCTATAAAATTTTTAAAATACCAAAATAGGATTTTGTATTGTTTTGCGATCAAACCTTTCAGGGTGCAGATACATCATGCTTTAACTTCATCCCATACTAACATCACATCCCAACTTTCATCAGACTTCAGCAAAGTATGATTCCCTCCACCACCTCGGACCATAATCTACCCCCTCCTCCCTCCTTTTCCATATATCTGCATATTTGCAAACACTCAGTCGTGTTTTTTTTTATTTATTCGCACCTACCAGAGCAGATTCAAACAGAAGGGAGGGCTCCCACAGTCCGAGCGGTCCGTGTCTCTCCCAGCCTTTCCGTGGCGAATGGTGACAAAAAAAAAGAGAAAGAAAGAAGACAAGGAAAGACAGGGGCACAAAAAGCTTCTTTTTCCAAAGACACAATCCTAACCCTGTGTCTGCTTGTTGGTGACAAACGTGAAGAGAAATAAAATAAAATTCTGATTTTGCGTCGCTTCAATGAGAAAAGCGCACTTTCTCTGAGGCTGTGTTGAACGCGTGGGTTCCCCGAGCTTTCTCGGTGCTTGCAATCCCACCTCTACATCCCCGTTTGCAGAGAGGAACATGCAAACACATTTCATAGATTTTTGGAGCCTTGTGGAAAACCCGGAGTGGATTTCTGTGCGAGATCTGAGCCAAACAGAAGCTGTTTCAAAATACAGCTGCAGGCTAACGGGGCAAGAATGTCCTCCTTTTCATCTCTTTACTCCTGTACATAACATGGAAATTATCTCTTTTTGACCCCTTATTGAAAATTAATATCGATTACATTGATTTAGCGCCAAAAAACATCTAGATTAGAGAATGTTTACAAATGAAGCCACATAGAAAATTGTTTGAAAATAGTCCCCAGACCATTGTCTGCCAGTGACATAATGACCCCATATTTTTGTTTGTGTTGCTTTGGCTTTCAATATATTAATAAAATGTTAAAGGTCAAAAGGTCAACCACCCCCCCGCACTTTTACAAAATCAAGCAAAATTGGTGTCAAACGTTTTGCTATGTTTGCGCTGGTTTGTGCAGCAAAAATTTTCGTTTGTGCAGCTTTGGCTTTGAAGATATTAATTAAAGTCTAAAGGTCAAAAGGTCAACTATTACAATTACAAATTTTCATATGAGCACTATGGGCACACGCATCAGATAAAAAAAAAAAAATAATCTTACATCCCAGTTGCACCTTGAACTTTATTTGAACTTTTCAGTTACAGTTTTGCAAATTTTTGAAAATAGTTGATTTCATACATTTTGATTGGTTTGGAATAGAAATAGCTGGTCAGGGCCTCAACTCAAGCAAGAATTGTGACTGCATGGGCATAATGTCTCATCTTTGTCATTTTTTAAAGTTATAGTCATTGAAAGGCAACTGTTTTTTATTGTGAGATTTTTTTTCTCCCAACATGCATCAATTTGTACCTAACACAGGAAACATTTGTACCCCCTTTGATGACAAATGATTTAATTGAATCATCTGTAAGCTTTTCTTTGTCTGTTGTTACAAAATATACTTACACGACTCTAATGATCAATGTCTATCCAAAAGAGGTCTCTCAGAGTCATTTCTGGTGTGATAAGGAGTCATGTGTCATATATTAAAAGCAACTTGTTCCAAAGTAAATATAAACACGGCGTAAAGAAATGTTTTCTGAAAAAAAAAAGTTTGATTAACTAGATAATACCTTAAATTTTAGTATTCTTTTGCTTAATTATCACCATAACTTCTGAAAATGCCTAAACGCAAAGAAAAATAGACTTATACACAACAATTTAAGTGCAGTGAGTTCAAAATGGATTATTTGTGCACATGAAAAGGAAGTAATAAAGAATGAAAGGGGAGTGCAAGATTGCTACACAGTAGGGGTAAGAATTGTGGAGGTGATGAATTGACTTTTGCATATAATTTTTCTCCAGCTCAGAAAGAAGCAGCAGAAATAACAAAAGGTAAACAATAACACACAGGTTTAGCATAGTTTGTATATTTGTCAACATGTATGGTAAATTACTCTGGATCAAATTCTACCAACAATGTTTTCCAAGCAGCCCCATTCTGTCAAGAAATGCAAAACAACAAAAAGTGTTGGGCTTTTTTGTTGTCTTTTTCTTTTTCTTTTTTCTTTTACAATAAATTAATAAAATAGTCTTGCCCATTTGTACAGCACGTTTGTGAATTAAAAAATATCTCATTTCCAAGTTGGAAAAGAAAGACAAGAAAGCCTTGTGATGAGTTTTACACTAACCTAATCTCAAAATCCAATATGGCTGTTGTTTAAAAATAGTTGCATTACAGTTGTTTTTTTTTTTGTTTGTTTTTTTTGCTTGTTTGTTTTGTGTAATGTAGTTCTTGCAGTTTGTATCATTCTCAAATCATTTCCAAAGATCAATAAATCTAAAACCTCCATTGGTGAACATGTTTATTCATGCATAAAATTCAGGAACACATATCTGTTGCTATACCTTGTTTTGCTAAAAGTAATTAATCTTGTTGCTAAGTAGCAACTGAGAAATCTGCCTGATTTACTGACTTGTAACTAGAATATGGTTAAGTTGTGTTTGACGTTATTCCTACATAAAACTAGTGACTTTAGAGGTAAATTATGACACAAACAGCTGTTCAAATTGCCAAACATTACACACACTTCAATAAATTGTCTGAAAGTAGCGCTTCTGAGGTCAAGCTGCGTAGTGCAAAACTGTAACTGAAAAGTTTAAATAAAGTTCAAGGTGCAACTGGGATGTAAGATTTTTTTTTAATCTGATGCTTGTGCCCATAGTGCTCATATGAAAAATTGTACACTCAATTAATTGTAATTGTATCACTGGGTACTAGACATTTTTCAGTGGTTGCTTTTCATTCAACTTGGTTTGGAGGTATAATTACTACAAAAATTCAAGTATAGAAAATAGAAACTGCTGGGCTCTGGTGGGTGGTGGATTAAACCAGAGTTGAGGCACAAATGAAATCCTGCTCATAGCTTTATGCAACCTGATGAGAAAGGGAGAAACCGAAAACAAAACGCAAAGCAACAACAATGTCAACCTTTTCATTCAGCTCTCACAACTCCACTCCATTTCTTCCGACTGTCCTGTCTGCTGGCAGGCGGCCAACCCAAGTGTGTGGAAATGACACCGCCAGGGCGGCAGAGATTTTCCTTCATTTCTCTCCTTCCCGATCGCAGACTGGCTGACATTGGCTAGAAAGTGGAGCAGCTCGTCAGGGACAATCAATGCGAATCGATCGAGCTGCGCGGCTGAGGCTCCAGAGCTGGAAAATATCGCGGCAGTTGAAGAGAGCAAAAGAGAGAGAGAAACAGAGAGAGGGAGACAGAGGGAGAGAAAGAGGAGGGGGTGTTCAACTAAACTCTGCCCGTAGCCAACAAACATCCCTGCAAATAAATGCGCTCTGACCCTCATAAACATGACGCTCACTATGCAAACACGGGAGTCAAAAAGTCACTGCGTGCGTAATTACGCACGGGATTTGAGTTCCGAACGTACTTACAGTGAAGGTTATTTCACGTTTATGATCAGATAACTAGCTACATTAATAGAATCTCTCTAAACTGCATTTATTTATATGGTTGAACATGTTTTATTCTGTTCTTGAATTTATTTCAATAGTTTAAACAGGTGAATTTAAAAAATGAGAAATGTCATTTAAAGTTACTAAAACCCATTTGATATATGCACATGCTATTGTGGTTTTGCTTCCTAACAGAACCCTTAGCTGCGCATAAATACTATGAAATCATCATGGGATTTTTGAATTTTGCATCTCACACTCAGAAGTATGTGAAACACTTTACATTTTCTTAATTGTACTGTTAAGTGTTGGGGTTTTTTAATCTTATTAGCCTTGAATGGACAAAAATTGTATTCAAGTGAGTTTAGTAATACTTTAAACAACTCAAGTAGAAGTGAAAATGTTAAATAGTTGCAGCAATTAAGTGAGACAGACAGAAAGTTTTGCAGATTGTGATATCTTCAACTAATAAAATACAATTCATAAAACATAAATAACATCGTGGTAAAATTACAAATTAAGGCAAAAGAAGCATGTGTCTCCTAATTGCAGTTTATCACAAAACAAGACTTGTGAAACCAATACCTACAGTAGCCAACATATTTCTTTAAACAATGCAAACTACTTCCATTGACAAGAGATGGTGTAAACATTTATTTGCCCCCTAAAGGTTAAATTCGGGTCAGCAAGTTGAAAGTAAGTGTAACTGAGTAAAAGTAACTCGTTATTACTCACCTTTGTTTCTACATTTGTGCCTTATGGTGGTTGGATTTGTTTGTAAGATAAGATTCCTTTTGAAGGCAAAAGAAGGTTTGAAGTTTTCACGCTCTAAAAAATCATTTTCTTTGAGCTTTACTGTCTGAACCATCAGCCTGTACAAAGTTTAGAAAAGAGTATTTAAATAGGCTGGAATTATGCAGCATTCCCTGATAATACAGTCTCCATGAAAAGCTCTAAAGGATTGATCAGTTAGTTGGAGGGGGGGGAAAAAAACCCATTTGGTTAAAATTTATTCCCTTCTTAATATTGTTCAAAATGTTGATTATGTTTAGAGGATGATCCATTTCTCAGACCAACTCATAAAAATCTGAGTTTTTTAGTATTGCAGAGTTGCACTGAGACATTTGTAAAAACCCAGCATATTATCGCATTTATTTAATAATTAGAAGACCCTTTGTTCCAGAAATAATTGACAAAATCCCTAATGGCACATATGTTAGTTACCTTTAAATAAATATAATTGGATAATTTTTATATTGATTATCTTTTAAATTGATCATTGTTTCTAATCCACAGATTTCTGTTTCTGCAGGGAATGAATATTACAAGATAGATGCTCATCTCTTTTAGAACCTTCCCATTTGGCCGTACAAGGATTCAAGTTTGACTTGCACAATGCGAGGTAAAGATGTGGGTGATTGGTTTCAAAACACCCAGATAGCATGTTGCGCTTACCAACTCTCTATAACAACCATTAGCTGCCATCTACATGCCACCAGTTGTTTGAAAGTGATACCATGAAAAACCTTTTTTTTTGTCCTTCCATTACAAGCACAGTTATGCAGAGTTTGTTAAACTCTAATGTTTTAGTCAGATGACATCAGTATTTAGGTTTTTAACAATAAACCCAGAATTTTAGTGTGATGTAAAGCAAAGGATGAATGTATAGAGATGCACCTCATGCCCACTGCAGTCCCTGTGTGATGGAGGATCTGTGAAATTAAGGAGATTTTTTCTTCTAATTGCCCTGGAAACCTTTTGAGAATGCATGATATAACTATACTATTTTGAAATTTCAATAACAAATTCTTGGAATTCAACAATTATTTGAAAATCACGCATCACTGGGTCTATCAGTGGGTTAATGATGCAACACATATACCAAAATAAACACATTAAGGACTCTTTATTAGACATAAAAATAACCTGCTCCTATGGCTAGTACACCGTTCACACCTGAATCCCATACAAAGCCTGAGAGCTTGGCAGAACAACATTAAACATCAATGGATATTTTTATACAAACGTGCTTTATCCATTCTCCTTCTCTACAGAAATTTGTCTTGCTTAGAGACAAAATAAGATGAAGAAAAAGTTCAGGGAGACCAAAATAAATACTGATTGTTCCTGGATTAGCCTTGTGAAGGAGAATGATTTTATTGATGGTTTTCTGGTTAAATAAGGATTAAATGAGTATAATAACATCAAAAGGAAATAATAAAACAAATCAGACCTAATCTGTTTTTTTTAAATGCAATAAAAAAGTTATTATTTAAAGACATTGGCTCTTTTTATATAAAGTTGTTTTAAGTCTGAGAAGTCCAACTAGACAAACTAAGCTATTTTATCAAAGCATTGTTTCAAGCTGCCTGAGATTTTATGTACCGTGGCTTTTCAGATCACTTCCCAGCCGTGCTGACATCATCAAAACCTGGAAGTGACTGGCACAAGTTAGGTGAAACAACATGCTCCCAGTGTGAGAGAGGTGAGTTAAAAAATGTTAGAACAGCAACAAAAATGTGCACATTACTTTGGCCCTTAATACGCACTTCCAGAAAATTGCAGATGATAATGTAATCCCCTTGCTTATCACTTTTGTTTTTTTATTACTTCTAATGTAAATTTGTCCACTCATGCTCAAAATGATGTCCCTTTCAGCCATTTAAGATAAAATAAGCTATAATGTCTTTACTTCCATTGATGTTTGTCTTTTTAACAATGATACAAGCATGAAATTAATTTATCTACATTTTGAGTAAATGTATCTTTGTTTTAGCCATGTCTGTGAACCTTAAGACTAATGCCTGTGAATTGTAAAACAATAAGGTCTTTATTCTATTCTATTCTATTCTATTCTATTCTATTCTATTCTATCCTTAATCTAGTCGGTTGTACTAGAGCAGGAAGACTTTTTACTTTGCAATCTGCAATCATCTGTGCCTTTCATAGGTTTAAAAGGGGGTCAGAAAGAGACAGCAGGGGAGGAAAGGAGAGTCATGCGTGGATAGATGGGTTGGAAGGAGCAGCAAGCTGTGACTCTTGGACATGTTCTGGTGGGTGCGCTGAACCCCGGAGGCTGCAGCCACACTCGGCTCTTTGTTGTTTTCGTTCTGCACAGCCAGGCACGGTACTTTCCTGAGCCGGGGAGGAGGATTAGCGTTGCATGGCCTCCATCCCCAGCTGCACACATGACCAGCGCTGCAGGAAAGCCCCGCATGATGGCCCAAAAAGAGGTACGTCAGGGCTGAAGGGAGCTGGGAGAGACAAGGAGCGACCAGCTTTCTTTCGTCAATTACTGCAAAATGTTGCGAACTTTTTGAACACTAATCATTTAAAATAACATGTTTCTTTCTGGAAGTGCAATTTAATGTTGATTTTTTTTTTCTCCCTAAACCAATCTGTTCCCCTTTTGTTATTACTACTTGTGCTGCAACATTTTTACCACATTAGTTTATGTCATCACACTATTCTGTCAGTTTAGCAGCAATAAATTGCTCCTTTTGCAGGAAATAAAGTTTCCACGGAAAATTTCCGAGGAGCCTCAAACCCAACACACATGCTTGACATGTTGGCTGATCTTCTGTAAAATAACACCCAAATTTATTTAGAGCATGTGGTCCAGCAACAGAGTATTTCACAACTCATCAAGAGATACTTCTTTTTTAAGCACAGCTCCAGAATACTCACAGTGAGCAAAGAGTTATCACCAAAAAAACCCCTCCCGCTTTAATTGTTTTCAAATGTTTGTGCCACTCTGGTGTTCACACTACTACGGGAAAAGGATGTGGCTCCCACTGGAAGTAGCATGGTGGAACAAATAAATTTTAAAGAGGCAGGCATTTGACTTGAATTTTTTTTTTCTTTCTGTCTGCCCATTATTTATTTAGCTTTATCTCAGCAGGTGACACAAATATGCCAATTTGACTTTTCAGTATTGAAAATGCTTTTCTCCATGTTAAAAATGTTCAAACATTCAAACGTACATTTTTCAATCTGTGCAGTATTTTTCTTAGATTTTTTCTTTGTTTTTGTTATTTTGTACGTCTTTTCTTTTTTCCATAACTAACATTGTTATGATCTGTGAATGTTGACCCTTCCCTTTTCTGTTTACGTTAATTTGGTCTTGCCATATTTGGTTCTCTATCTTGATTATTGTTGAAGGGGAGTTGCTATATGTTAATTTCTTTGTGTTTTGTTTCTTTAATTATGCTTACGTTCTGTTCTTTGTGCATCTGGATTTAGTACCAGTAGGTATGCGTTGTTCCTTACCCCTTGTTCGTACTTTCTTTTATCCTTATTTCAGCTACTATGGCTCAAAAACAACAAGTTAATTATAATACGTTGCCTTTTAGTCCTAGTGCTATAAAATAAAACATGACTAAACTTAAGTCACATTTTAGTAATCTGTCAGTTATGACTTGCCACTTCAGGGCCTCTGACAGTGAAATATTTGCCCCAGCATGAAAATGAAATTATATTTTGCAATTTTGGTTTATTTTAAACAACTTTAACCTTTGCAAGCTTTCTGGGTCCGTTTTCACTTTTTATAACAGCAAAACAAATGGAAGTCATTATTTACAAACAAATGCCCATTCTTAGGTTAAAATATGGTCAATTTGTGTTCAATGTAAATGTTTAATAAAACGGTTCTATCTTTTTCTGAAATTGTTCTATTGTAGTCCCAAATCTTTAGAAATCTCTTTAAATCTTTCCAGGCCGGTGAATGTCAGTGACTTGCTTTTTTTCCCTACATATTTTAACCCACTTCATGCTATCAGGCATGTTCAAATTTTATAACTTCTTGATTCTCCTGGTCTGACATTAACCAGGCCTGGCGTGGTTACTAAAACTGAAATCAATAAATGTGGTTAAATGCAATTAATTAAATATTTATTATGAGGGACAATTATATTTTCACAAAGGACACTGTCATGTTTTCATTCAAATACAATTTTAATTTTAAAAGTATGATAAAAAAAAAAAAAAGCAAAAACAGAAGAAATCTGAAGGAAGAAATTAAGGAGCAAACATAGAAAAGTAAATTAAGATCCTTTGTTCTGTCCATATGCAGTAATCTACTGCATTGGGCAAATACGACACAACCTAAAGCATACAGGAATGAATCCCATCATGCTTTGTGTAAGGAAAGCATGATGGGAAGCACATCATCTGACTTTTATTTTGAAAACTGCTAACCATTCTTTCTTTTTAAAGTCAACTTCCTGAAGGCATGGTTCACAGAATAATGAAATCACCTGGAGGAAATTCCCTAACCACCCACCTCACTGGGGCAGACCACTGGACTAAGAATAGGGAAGTGTACTGAAGTTGAGGGAACTGACACAGTTTTGCATCTTTCAAAATAAACTGTAATTATTATTGTATATTTAAGCTGCATTAGTTTGTCAGTTGGTTGTGTGTAAAATAAGCACAGTAGCACATTGTAAATCTGCAGTGCTGTTTGAGCTGATGATGCTCTAAGCTTGGTACCACCACTGATTTTCATCTTGTTTGAGGGTTGATCATTGACAAACCTTTACATTTTGAAAATTTGGTTGCGTCACACAAACACAAAATTGATAAATTTCAAGCCTTATTGCACAAAAGAAATAAGCAAAGATTTCTTAGGAACTACAACAGAAGTCGATTTATACGACGCAACTGTAACTACCAAGTGAAATACCTTGATACTCAATGGCACAACATTAATTATGTAGAAGAAAATAGTTTGGGTAGAGGTGTGAAATGAGAGAAGGAGGAAACAATGTAGATGTAGGTATAAAGTAGAGTTGTAACATGATCAAGGAGCAAATTGTCCCGCAGCTGTAAATAAGCAGCAGATGAAGCTCCTTTAAAGGACAGAATCTGTTAAAGCAACATCTGTTAGAGTGAGCACATAAAGTACACCCCTCGGCTCCACCTGGGAGTAAATTGCTTGTGCTTTCGAAGAATGCTCTGAAGAAGATACAACCTGCTGCAAATTGGCATTTCTTAAAGTACTTAGAAGGTTAGAATAAAAAACCAAAATGTTATTTTATCTAAATTACTCATCTCTTAAGAGCATTTCCATAAACTTCTACAGAGACTAACATAATAGTGATTGTAGTTTTATGTTAAAATAGCTTTAAAGCATATGAGTGGACTTGAACTGACAGCAAAAAGGTTTATTTTGTTTATACCAGCCCTGGATCTGGAAGATACCTTATAAATGATTAAGAGACTTTCAACCAGCAAGTTCCTTCCACAGCTGTGCCAGGACTGCTTTCCACCAAGTGGCTTTTCAAGTTGGGGTCAGACGATGTTGGTTGCCAACACGTCACTGGAACAACTTGTGAAATTAAGGGGAATATCAAATGTGAAATTGGGGTTGACTGCTTTCTGTCTACAGTTGAAACCATTTCTTTCATGTATTGTATGAAACAAGGGATCCACAGTGAGGGACAACAAGAAGGTCCTAACTTGAAATCTCAATATGGGAGCTTTCTGCGTTGAGTTTGCATGTTTTCCTTCCGCACACATGGGTTTTCTCCAGTACGCTGGCTTTTCCCCACAATGCTAAAACAGAATAATTGGCCTCTGTCTATTGAAGGTGAGGTTGAATGCTATTTATTTTGCTGTCATTAGTGAGCAGCAGACTTGAGCAACTTACCCTTTCATCAATTTGGCACAAACAAAGTTATTTTGTTTTACGACTAATAGAAGCCAAAGCCACAACAGCTGTATGTACTGCCACCTAAATGGTGTGACTACTTTCTCAAATGATCATGACTCACAGTAAACAGGCAAACACTGCCCCTCATGTCAGATCCAGCAGACCAGCTGTTGTAGAGACGAAAATTAAAGGTTAGATCGCCATCTAGTGGTAGATATTGTCGCATTGCATGTTTTTAAGCAATGCTACAATATTCTGATATTATCTTAGATAACACCCTAGTGATTTAGTCTCTGTTATTATTTAAGGAAATAAATAGTGTCTTAATTTTATTTTAACAATGAATTTTCCAAATAATGTGTCAAATCTGGTTATTTGTCAAAATGTTTAAGCTTCATTATCTCTTTACAGGATTTAGGAGGTGCTATTTTACAATAACTACTTAAGAAATCGTTAATTATTCATCTGGAATCCAAACATCAAAATATGAAAAACGATTAGAATAAATAAGAATTTCAGTCAGATATTGTTTATTTTTCTTTAGATTTTCACATATAGTTCGGTCCATGCCCATTCTTAGAGCTATATAAAGCATTTCCTGTATTTTTCTTCACTGTACCGTGACATAAGAGTCTTTCATATTCTCAAAAAAAATAAATAAAAATCAAAGCTTCCAAATATCACACCAGCTATCCTGCTGATGCAGCGCTGATCACCCAGAGTAAATTCAATAAAAAACATTCAGCTCCTGTTTGTTTCTTTGTGTTGGACAGCAGCAGGGATTTTAGTCTGCTGTGGTAAAACTTGAGAGTTTTGTCAGCTTTTTTTTTTATTATTTTACATTTTATAATCTCAAAGGAGTAAAATGTAGCACTGTGTGTTCTTCCTATAATAAGGGAATTTATTATGACACATCAACTGTGTAAATAAGAGAGAGAAAAAAAATGTCTTCGGTGCCGTTAAATTTAATTTCAAAACTATTTTACACTTGTTGGAAAAACTCCTTTCAATGTGTGAAATACCAGGCATGATGGAAAATCAATAAGGCAAGAAACAGAACTCAAAACTGTTAACAAAAGAAGCTTTGTGGTGTCAGCTTTAATTGCCAAGAGCAATAATTACTAAGCATCACAAGCTCTGAAAAGTCCTCCTCATGTTTCAGAGCAGCTGTTGTGCGGCTGACAGTAATGACCACACAGGTGCACAGTTATAGCACGTGTCTGGTAAGATCAGAGTGGGGAGAAAATTTGTGGCAAAATCTTAAGCAAAGCCCAAAGATTTCCAACAGGTTGAGGTCACAGCTTTGACCAATCGTGGCACCAGATTCAGTGCTATGGAGGAGCTTCCTATATTTTTGATGGTACTGTGATGGGAATTGATCATATGTCTCTCTATAACATATTCAACATACCCTGTAGTCACCTAATAAATAGTGTGCCTAATGAATACAGAACATGGCAATCTCTGGCACCACAGGAAAACAAGTCCATTGCAAACTATTTCTTTAGAGATAAAACTGGTCTGTAATGTCAAAACTCCATGACTTGTAACAAAGGGAACTTTTTTCATTTAGTTTAAGATGTCTTTGAAATAGCAAAATGTGCCTGTTGTTGTATTTGGGGACAAATTGTTGAAAAAGCTGTCTTGAACCAGGGTCCTGCAGACTTTTTTGAAAGGTCATTTGTTCAATTGCACCCCATTTCTCAGGTAGTTTTATTCCAATAAGACAAGTTAAACTGTGTTCACAGCTCACTAATAAACTAAAAATATCAAAGACACTGACATCATCTTAAAGTCTAAAGCTGTGTATGTGAAATGCTACTAATATAAGAACTAACTGTTATGTAATTTGGTGGAGCTCGGCCCTCTAGTTCTCCTCACTGACCCGTGCTAAAAAAGAAAAGTGATGCAACATCACTTAAAAAAAAACAAAAAACTTCCATGTTGATTCTCAAACAGACATGAAGGATATTTTTCCAGAATTGCTTTTAATTCTGCCAGTATATTTGATTGATGTTTGATATCCTGTTGGCACACCCAGGTCTGACCCAAGCAGTCACCTTCGGATGAAAAGAAAAAAATGTATTGAGGAGAAAACCTTTACAAACAGAGAGTGAATTTTATAGCAATAATGTCAAGTATTTTTAGAGGAGTCAATGTGAGGCTTTGAACAAGCTTTCAGGAACTTCAGTATCATGCTGAGGGTCTGTGCAAACTGGTGGGAGTAATGCAAATGGGGGACGTTTAAAACTTGGACACAATAATATTCTTAAGAAGAAGTCCAGTTACCTTTTGCTTAAGAACTTAGGATTGACATTATTCTTGATGACAGAGTCTACATCAGTGACACATTTGGATGTCCCAACAGGACAATGATTGTCCTGTTGGGACAATCAAACAAATTAAAACTAGTTTGGGTTGTGGAATGGATGGAGCTGTAAGCTTCTGTATTGGCTCCAGCCTCTACTCCAAAGTGGTAGGTATCAATAAATATTTCTATAGAAACCAACTAATTTAAATTAATTCTAATTCTGATAACTGGAGTAGTAAAGTAAACAGCAAGAATTATACATGACGTTTGTTGACAGCTTTAAAAAGAAAACCCCTCAGTTTTTAGTTTTTGTCAAGTTTGTTGCCTGTGTGTTTCACACTAAAAAAAAAGACTGGTTGAAATCCTCTTGTAGATCTACATTGATAAAACTCTATCGAACTCAGTTCAGATGACTAGATTTTCTGCTTGAGCTGAATCCCTTAAAACTTTTCTTGAGGAACTTTTGACTGGCTCTGCTGAACCAACTCCACAGGCCAGAAGTTTCATACTCTGCTAAACTCAATCTGAATGCTAATTGATCCGAATTGCTTTGGTTCATGAAAATGACTTTCAAATTATTTGCAGGGGAAGTATGTTTTACAGTTATTCTGCACTAGATTGATTTTTAATCAGTTTTCAGTTAATTCTAATTATAGCTTGTCCTTCAGTTCATTATACTAATAGACCATTAAATGATGTTGACGTCCAGCCAGTCAGTGTTTTGCATTGTGTGGTTTCCAGTTTCAGTGCACAATGTAGTCAAATAAATCAGGTAAAACATTTATCTACTCTGTTTGTTGCACCACTTAATAGAAGAAGGTTTCCGTGAAAAATGATACTTTGGATGAATTAAGATTGCAAATCACCTTTAATACATCATCCCTATCATTAAACTTGATGATGGCAGCATCGTTCTCTGGAGATACTTTTCTGCATCAGGAACAGAAAGGCTGGTCAAATGTATATTTACTTATTGAAATATTTCAGCAATTTACAAAATATGTCATTAAATAAATAAAGAACTGAATGTGGAAATCACTCTTCAAATTTTTTATTCATTGCATGTTCAAAGGCATGCCAATACAGTTACAGACTGATTGATGGAAGTGGTATTCAGTTAAACTGCTGAGAAGGTTAGACAATTAAATACGTAAAATATCAATGTATTAGTTATACATACATTGATATTGCATATGTATAATAACTTATTTTAACATAAAGTAAATTCAAATAATTTGACCTACTTATTAATGTGTGCAGAAATCATTGTTTGGCACATTTGTAGATGTTTATGTTTTTTTTTTTTACTTATTCAATGCACTTCACAGTTACTTTAAATTGTCACATGTATAAATATTTCTCTGGCAAATTATGTATTTATTCGACTGTGGCATTTTTAACCCTCCTTGTCCAAATTCTGTCAATGACGGAAAATATAAAACACATATATAAATTTAAAATCTGTTCAAAGTGTTTATATTTTCAGGGGGCGTTGGAGAATAAAAATTGGTTGGTTCAACAACAATTTAGAGCTCATATTTGGCTTAATTGCTTTTTTTTTGACAGCAGTTTTTTCTTTAACTTTCTTTTTTAATAGCTTTGAAAGTAAATTGTATAATATTCTTTAAAGCTCACATTTAAACACTACCATGTGTTAGTTTATGACACAACATTCCAATAAATCCCATTGAAATTTAAGGTGCCGACATGACAACAATTTCGAAACATTTGACGTTTTTGTCGCCACCGAGAGAAAATTCTCCGCGGGCGTGCACCAATCTGCATTTACTGTGGATGCTGCAAAAATGTCCACAAAACATTCAAACCGGCCTGCAGGCTTCTCATGCTGCGCAACCACATTTCCAGAATACCAGGATTATATGGTTCTGCTGCGTGCGTGCGTGGGGGGCAACCCCAACTCACCCTCCATCTGATGGCAGCATCAGGCAGTCCCGTGAAACGCTTGCGTGGGAGTTCCCTCCACCGCCATGTCGGGATGGTGCACATCGCTCTCTTTCTCCCTCTCTCTCTTTCTCCACACATCCTCCCCCACATTATAACAGCTTAGCACGGCAGAAGTAGATCCTACATCATCCAGCAGCCAGCATCCCTCTATCCCTGCCTGGGGAGCAGCAGTCCTACCCGGCGCCACACCGTGTGAGTGATGCCACAGCATCATCCGCACTTCGACACGAAATAATCGAGAGTTAATCCTGCAAAGGAGAGCTTGGGGTGAAGGAAAATTTGCTTCAGCCTCGAAGACGGCAACTGCCCATGAAGATGTCTAACGCTGACACCGTCTTAAACCCCACCGATCGGGTGGTAAAATGTAAGTTAGCCTACATTTTCCGCTCGGATGTGGCTGCATTACATAATATCTCAAGCGCTGCGGTTAAAGGGGGTTGGTGGTGGGGGGAACGTGTCCTTTACTGTTATTTTTATCGTGCCATAATGATTGATTAAGTTGCGTTGGTTGGGAGGCTATAGTGGACAAGAGAAGCTTTGATGTTGATAAACAATCCCAGGTTTCTCTGCTGCACAAGCCCCCCCCCCCCCCCAAGAAAGTCAGGCATAAAGCACGAAGCATTGCTCAAACATATATCTGTATATAAATATGCATGCATTCCACGATCTAACTGGATCGTTTTGCTGCTGCTCGGTTTCACAGTAGCATAGCGTGTAGGCTGTAGCAGGCAGGAGAAGTGAGGAGGAAGAAAAGCTCAGTTGGCGAGCTTTGTGGTAGAAGCTGGAGCAGTGATGCAGCAGGATTTCGTGGGCATTAACGGGGGCAGCAGAGGAGGAAGGGGGCATGAAATTGACATTTAATGGGATATACTTTACCAGGACTGAGTCACATTTTAATTTGATTAGGGGGGGAAAAAGAAGAAGAAAAAAAGGCATGTATGGAACTGATGGATGTGGGATGATGAGGTCCTCACAGTTGCCATAGCTCACTTGGCCCAGCTCATTTTGAGCATGCATCTGCACTGTGCATGAATATATTTCTATAGTATACAGTCCAGTGCATTTTCAGGATGGCCTAGCAGATTTATCAGCATTAGAGCCACTATAGGCTCAAGATGTGGAATATGTGAACTACTATATATTTCTGATAATTTTCTGTTGAAGCATCAAATATAAAATTAAAGTAAACTTTTTTTTAATTGGTGGTTCTTGCGTGAATGAAAGAGCACCTGCTTCTGCTGCCCCTCACACTACCAGATACACCCACTCACCAACAAAGCTCGTACTACAAGCAGTATTTTTATTATATAACCAATAAGAAATCACAATACTTAACTTCTACTGTTGATTGGAAACGAAATGGGTGGCGAAAAATCTGTCAGTTCAGGTTTAAAGCCAAGATTTTTAACTAGATATGATAAAATGTTGTCCAGATTCCATAACAGAGACACCAAAACAGCACTTTCATTCAGTGCCAATTCATACATTGCATGGATTCCAACTTTTGTGTAGAGTAGTTTTTTTCTGCTGTAGCTGCCCTTGGAAAAAAGCCATATTGCCCACATGAAACACAACAAATCTATATGGACAAAGTGATTTAGTTTGATAAACCATTACAGACATACAAGGCATTCTAAAGAAAATCTTTTGATCCCCAAAATTTTTCTTCATATTGCCAAGGCAGCAGCACAGTATATCAAAAATGTGTCATCATCGCAGTTCATGCAAAGTAGATATCCCAATGCAGAGACAGACCAAGGTATAAGTNGTCACTGCTTGGTGCTTCTGGCTTGATGGGTAACCCAACAGAAATTTAACTTAGACAGGACATGTGTACTAGTTGCACATTCTAACTAAAAGCCTTTTGTTGTACTTCTTGTGAATGCAACGTTAGAGGTCCTAATGTTGGAAACAACAACAGAAAACTAAACCAAAGAAATAAAGGTTTAAGAATGGAGAGAAAAAAAATGTGTGTTAAGGATCCCCATGACATGTCAAAGGGTTATCGTTTAAACAAATACATAAAAATGAAACATCAGTTGTCTTATTCCTGCTGTTAGGTTGAGGTAGCCCCAAATTAAATATTATTCAGGGCTTAATTTTTTTTAAAAATGAACTGCCTGAGTCTTAGTTTTGTAAACCAACCCACTAACTAATTTTAAAGAAGTATTATCTCATCAATGCATATCTGATTACATTTTATTTTCTGATAGTCGTAAATGAAATAAATAATACACATAAAGGATATGTTTAAGAGTTGAGCTGCACAGGGTGTTGCAGATAGCTTATCTTATATGCTAAATTACATTTATAACTATTTATCAGATTGCAACATTAAAATTAATATAGCAGTTGGGAAAATAGTGTCATACTGAATGAATTAAAAATATTATTGAAAAGTTCATTCCTTTCAATATATCCATTACAAAAACACATTATATAGATTAAATATCCAAGACTAATGTTAATAAGCCTTTATTTCTGAATTTATGATGAACTTACACTTACACCTAATGAAAGCATACATTTTATCAGTAAAAACATTTCTAATATGTGGGTTTAATGTCTGAGCCTCTAAATTATTAGATATGACTGTATACTCTGCACATGACCACACTGGGAATGTAAATAATTCATTATATTGTTCAGTAAATAAACAATATATGAATTAATTAAGTAATTGATTGAACAGTAAACTGAAATTGTTGCTCATAAACATGAACATAGAACAAAACAAATTAAACCAGTGTTTGGTTGTTGTTCTTTTTCTCTTTGTCATAATGTTGCTCTTTGACATATCTCTTATTGTAATCTAATAGCACCTGTTTATTTCATTTTGGATGTTGCCACATTTAAATAAAAGAGCTAAGTATGCACATTGTTCATCTGAAAAGATGCTATATCCAATGGGAATACCAAATGGTTTTGGTGGAGCCTGGAGGCAGTATGCTGGTGTGGGGTCGCCTTTCTCTTTGCTGGGAAAAAAAAAATGACGTGTCATTGTTGTAGGTTATCTCAATGCAGATACATATCAAGATGTGATACTGCAACCAGTTGCAATCATATGTTTACATTGAGCAGAATGTATCAGAGACCAGCTTTTCTCTTCAAGATCTAATCATCCATGCCAAAAAACAACACCAAAACAAAGTCAATATCTTTTTTGCATTGGCAGAGAGGACTTGGTGCATTTTAACCAACGTACTCAACTTAAATGCTAAATCCAAAAATGCGTTTTCCTTACTTATGTGGCACAAATTAAAACTGAAATAATGGAAAACCTGTAAGGAAATATTGGTGACAACTACCCTCTTGATTCCTAAATGTAACTGATACTATCAAAAATACTAAATTACACAGAGTTAGAAGAAATTGAGCAACATTGAAGGAAAATGGGGATTAATCGCATCTGAAATCACCATGGAATGATTTACTAATATTGGGCATATTATAGAGGGCAGCCATGTGATCACTTGTATATCTAAGGATGACTTGCAATTTGAACAACAAAAATGACTGTTGACCAAGAGTTGAAAAAAAGTGTGAAGCAAACAGAGAGTGCATATCAGCACAGGCACACAGCCAGCTTTCTGACTGAAACGCTTTGCTTTTGTAACATGAACATGTAACACCAAACACTTTGAGGAGTCTGAAACTCTGAACATGTTATGCATTTGTATTAGTTTTATTACTTGTGTATTTTACAGAAACTATCTGACCATTTAAAATAGGAAAACATTTACTCAAATCCAAGTTCGAGTCATTTTCTAGAGGCTCTAAAACATGTAATAGGTTTTGTTATTTCTTCACAGGCTTGCGGATATTCCTTTTGTCACTTTTATCTGCTTTTCCTATTTTGGTATTCAGCTTTGAAGAGACAAGCCTTTCTTTTTACAATTCCCAGAGTGCCAAATGTAAAAAAAAAAAAAAAAAAAAAATCATAAAGAACTGAATCACAGTGGCATCAGTTGATCAAAGTTTGCTATCACGACAATAGCGAGTTATTATGTTCTGGTGCACTCACTATGTGAGACTGGGATATTTTTATCCTTGTGGGCATAGCTTTAACCTAAAGCAAACTAGGTTATTCTTCAGTTGTTCTTTCACATACACGTTTGACCTGACAGAGCATAAAAAGCTTTGGTTTCTGCTGGCCAGTGCAGTTTGATTTTCTGCTGAACTGTTAGCATCAACAGGCAGGAGGCTATATTTCTACTTGTGCACAATCTTTCCTCACTTTGACACTTGTTCCTTCATCCTAAAGTCACTTCTAATGACAGTCACACTGATGAAATAGTTTGACTAGATAGAAGTAGACCAGTGTTTGTTAAATGTAATAAATACATTATGTTTGGAGGTTCAAATAGTGGAATATCTTACAGAGTAGACCTTGCATATGGAGGTGTGAAGGGAATCTGACACCTACCAACTCTAGTTAGTCCAATCATGTAGGGCTGTACAGTATTTCCTAATAGGATCCAGGATCCCTCTTTTGCAATGATATCTATTACATATATGGTTGTTCTTTTTTTTTTTTTTTCAATTGTTCAATTGTTCAGCATGATAACCTGTTTTAGGAATATTTGTCAGGCATCATGAACACAATACAACACAAGTTTTATTCAAAGCTGATTGGAAAATTTGTGTTGTCAGCTGCCTGACCGTGTCTAATAAATCACTGCCTCTATGTGAACCTCCAGTGCAAATTGCAGTTTTCTGGAGCACCACTGGCTGCACTCCAACACTCAACTGCTGTTGCTATTGCCGCTGCTGCTGCCGCTGCTGCTGCTGCTGTTGCCCGGCAACATACAGTATTTCATAGCTCAGCTGAGCTTGGCGCTGAGCAGAAGTCAGCTTTTCATCTCTGCACCACACATCTATATCAGTGTACTTGTATAATGTGCCTTTGCATCTGCAGAAGGTGTTGTGGAAGAATATTACATAAGATGCAAGGATATTATATTTAGGATTTTACTGTTATTACCCATATTAAGAAGGCTATTATAAAAAATATAGGCTAAATGCATTTTAAGTAAATACACAGCGAGTAAATTTTTTTTCTCATAGAATTAGAAATTTATTTAATAATTTTATGATAAATTGTTTTAGAAGATTTGGGAGCTACATTTACAAGATTTTTACAATATAATAATCAAAAAGCAAAGCATGTTCTAATTTATGAAAGAAAAAAGAAATATATGAATATGTGAATATTGTTGCTGTTATTTTTTATTCTTTACTTGCATGTTTTTAATTTTTGGCTGTACAATTTGAGTGCAATGAATAAAGCACAATGGAATGGCCATATTTTATTATCAATTTTCTTTATGTCCAAATTTTTATCCAAATTTGTTCCAAATGTGGAACAGATTGCTAAAGCTGTGGTCAATGTATTTCATTAACATTAAGTTTCAATGTCATTCCAGTTTAGTAAAAAGCAAAGAATCAATACAAATCTAGAAATAAACAATATTAAGATTGCATTGCTGTTGGAGAGAGAGAGATGGTAATCTTAGAGTTAGGGTTAGACAAAACCTTACTTTAAAAAAAATCCTAATCTATCTGTAATATAACAACAAAGTAATAAATGACTTACTGAGAAGTAAAGTGTGCACTTCCTCCCACTCTTTTTTCTAACTTGTATGCTAACTTTGCAGAAATAAGGTGATTTTGCTTCATATATCATAGTTTGTTTCTTCATGTTTCAAAACTGATAACTGCTTTTTATACTGCTTACAAAAGATTTACTGATTTTTGAGTTCTGTTATATGTAGTGGGCTCATTCACTTCCTCTGCAGTGCATTCAACGCTGCTTTGTACTTGCTGGTTAAGTGTCAAAGCACACGTCGCCATCACAGATACACACTGCGCCCTGTGAAAAATTTTAGGCCCTTTAACTAAACTTGCAGGGGCTTGCCTTATTATCCCAGGAGTAGTGTCTTTGAGATTTCTCTAGTTTAGCATTCATTATTAAAGACCATCTTCACATTGAGTTCAGAGCCTCTTTCTTTGTCTTTTCTTTTTCTTTCTCTGGCTGTGCTGTTGCACACTGCAAAAATCTGGCACACATACAGTTGCTCATTCTCTGAGTTTAATATTGTTTTTGACTTATAACATATGTGCATGTTTCCAGTAAGAGTGTGTTGGTACCTTTGTTTCTCACTAATGTAAATTAGCAACTGGACTTACATTTTCTTCCCATATAAATTATTCATTCTTTTGACACTTTTTCTGTGTTTCTAGATTAATGTTTGTGTATGTGCCCAGAAACTAGTAGTCACACAGATCATTTGCAAATTTTAAAATAATAACAATAATCCTTGCCTGCCATCACTGAAGTAATGATCTGTACTTGGATTTCATAGTTTCACAGACTGTCTGGTGGGTAGGTGACTGGTGCAGATTTAATGACCACACGCTTTAGAAAACTGGGAAGAGTGAACCAATTGTTTGAATGTTTTATGCAGAAATCAGAAAACACAAAACTCCACATCTGCACTGGAATACGTTGCAT
The DNA here is from genome assembly GCA_903066825.1 of Alfaro cultratus. Lineage (NCBI taxonomy): Eukaryota > Metazoa > Chordata > Actinopteri > Cyprinodontiformes > Poeciliidae > Alfaro > Alfaro cultratus. The sequence goes on from CAEFZX010018309.1 coordinate 101,024, forward strand.
TAGAAAGCAGATCTTGTGAATATCACACATTTTACACAAATAATTTAATAATTGGATTTTCAGTAGCACTAACAGTTACTAATGTTTCTGTTGCATGCCAATTATTTGAATTACAATTTTTGCCTCTATGTTCTGTCCTTCCTTAGCTGTCCCCTTCCCCTTGAGCCACCGCCTTACAATGAAGGAAGTGTTCGACTGTGAAGGCAAACCTCGCGTAGATCTGCTGAAGGCTCACCTGACCAAGGAGGGCCGTGTGGAGGAAGCTGTCGCGCTTCGAATCATCAATGAGGGAGCAGCCATCCTCCGTCAGGAGAAAACTATTCTCGACATCGAGGCACCAGTCACAGGTATCACATGGTTTAGGGATGTTTGCCAGCTTTTCATGGCAAGCTGAATTAGGCTAAATCTGGAACAATTTCTTTTATAATATTTAGTTAAACATATGAAAGACTGTAATTCACTACATATGTTTTGATATGTTATAGTTTGCAAATGGGCTCTTTCTGACAGTGATTTAGCATGTTTAGCATCAAAGCCATGGGGCTTAATCACCTAAATTAAAGCTAGCCATTTCATAATTTTATTATTAAACAGTTTTGACTAATAACAACAATTACCTAAAAAGGTAATGTACAATTGAGGCTGATGTCTCCCAATAAATTTAGCATACATCTGTTTCAGCAGTTATCCACATCACACATATCATTTAATGTTGATGTACATTCTAGTCGCTGATCTGATCTTTGTTTATATGCATCATTGTTGAGGAGCATTTAATGAGTAATCCTTCAATTTATTTGTCCTTGCTGTATAGGTATGAGAATAGCGTTTTACTTAGTTACTCTTTAAAATGGGAAAGACAATAGATCATGCTCAAATGAGGTAGATGTGTGTTCATCATCATTAGTCTGGAAATGGCAGTAAGAATATAGTTGCTTTCCTAAATGTAAACTTATCTGCAGTCATGTTAATAATTCAAATATTTAAAATAACAGAACAAAACTGGACGACGATTCGAGTTATTGTGGGATGTAGTGGGTTGCAGTAATTTTATTGAAGAAGGAAGAAATAATAACTCCAAAGTTGAAACTGAGTCTAAAAAATAAAGCACACACTATTTAGTTATTGATTTTGGCCCTGGGGCAACAGTTTAGTAGATAATAATCGTAGACAGTCTGTTCTTTGGTGTTGCTCAGGATGAGTATTTTTAGTACACCTCCTTCTTTTGATCTTTGTTATTGTTTCAGGCCAGTCGATGTTTGGCTCAGATAGGAACTTACCAGGAGAGCTTTGCTAGTGTTGCCCTGATCAGACTTAAATTTTAAGTAGTTTTGCGCCGATTGATTTGATGTAGGAAAACAGAGATTACTGGATTAAAAGGAAACTAATTGAGACATTTTCAGTCTATGGCAAATTTTATATATTTTACACCATTTATAGAAAGACTTTATAGACTTAATAAGAGTTGGTATTTCAGGAATTATGCTTTATTTCTTTACATTTAGACCCACAAATAATTATTTTGTAAATATACCAACATACAACATAGGACAAGAAATAACATAGCAGCTTATTTGTCAGTTGCAACATTGGCCTTTAATTAAAATACAAAAAAATAATAATAAAAAAAACAGAAGTGTGTAATAAAAAAAAAAATGTTTTGGACTTGTTCAGCAGTACTCACTTCTTTTCATTATTTTGGGAAGTGCTTTTAACATTTCCATTTGGATGGATGGATGGATGGATGGAAACCAGATGGTGAAATCATGGATAAAGTCATGCACCCTATTATGACTGAGCTGTACACTGTGAATTTGACCCTTTTACCAATACCCATACAGTTTAAAGCACTGTTGTCCAAGTCCAGTCGTAAAGAGCTACCATCCTGCAACATTTAGGTGCATCCCTTCTCCAGTGAACTTAGCATTATCAGGCCTCTACAAAGCTGAATGACTGATGGTGTGGAAATTCAGGTGTGTTGGAGTCGGGAGAATCTAAAAGTTGTTGGACGGCAGGTCTTGAGGACTGAATGTGCATTTAATAAGGGCACATTTCATTCAAATCATTGTTTTAAATTTACAAAGGTTTAGTTCTTTGGACATTTGATTTGAAACGACTTCACGTGGTTCGTTAATGCTTTGTTTACTTTCACATGCATGTTTAATACGACGAGATGCATGATATTAAATATACATATAAGCATCAGTATTAATTAATTAGCTCATGATCAGCTTGACATTTTCAAAAGTGTCAAACTGATGAAAATCACATCTTCAGGCCTCAGCCTCCTGGTCTAAATAGATGTTGAACGTTTTGAGGTGAAAACCTTTCAAAGTATTGTATGCGGGCATTTGTATGTTTGTTTTGTATCTTTGTGAGCTCGGCTGCATTTGAATTTCAATGTGGCTTTTGCCTGCATGTAATACATGGGTGTTTGTGCATGGGCCTGCACCGGTGTGCGCATGTGTGTGTTTGATTGCTTTAGTCACACAAGCAGTCTCCCACACACATTGCTCTGAGCTTTGAGTGGGCGAAGGCCACTGTGGAGCTGATAGGGGAGACGGAAAAGCAAGAGGAGATGGAGGATGAGCAGGAGAGAACGAGACAGAGCGAGTTGATAATGAAAAATTGAAGGCAGCAAGGAAATGAGATGTAGGTTTGCACTCCAGAGCCATAGTGTTCGCTGTGAAAAAGCATACATCTCCCTGGGGGCTTGGGTTTCTTCTACCCCTTTGAGGTTTGCGCTTCTCATTTCTCAGAAGTAGAGAAAGGAGGCCTTAAAGACCACAGATATATCTCATTACCATCATGTCCTCAATGTAATTGCTCAAAGTACTTCCATAATTATTTAAAGGTCTTGTCAGTAACACAAATCATCTTCATTATTTCCAAACTATAATGTATTTTTTTTTTTACATTTTGTACAAACAGACATATTGCATGGACAAAATCTTGCTTTACTCACAGATGATCTCAGCACCAATAATGTGTTCTGCTTTGTTGTTTACAAACATCATCACCATAATTTTATTGTCACTGTATCTGCGTAGATATCTTCTGATCTGCATACACACAGATTTATACATCTGTTTCAACACATTATTGCATGTGGCAGACGGATTGCATGAGATGGGTCAGAATTCGTATTTACACCTCCACTATTGTCATTGTGATTTGTTGTTATCCCATGTCATTGCAAGACTGACGATAAAAAAGATGACATGGTTCTTTGATAGCACAGCAGATATCTGCAGAGGATAGGTAAAGCCCTTCAAAATAATCTCCTACATTTCTACACTAAAACTGATTTTAAATGAATAAAATAATGCAGTGCTTCCAATAGGTTGGATTTTTGAGGTTGCACTGCTTTCTGTATGCCTGTTTTTGACTTCCTCTCTGAATATCTGTTTATATTTTCCTGGTGATTAGATGTAATTTCTTTTTGATCAACCTCAGGGATGATCTCTTGAGAGTTTGTTCTGGTAAAGACTGGTTTTTTGGTATCTGTTGAGGTCTGATCTGCTGATTTATCTCTAATATACACTTCTCACTATTGCAAATCTGCATTTATTTTCTATGATGTAGAGGAACGCACAATTTGATCAAGATAAGCCAGGATGCCAAAGATTTTGTGAAAATGTTGATAATAAGCTCTCACACATCTTTAATGTTAAAGAATCAACTGAAATATTGCAGCAATGACTCACTATTAGCATTATTTAAAATCACTCAAAGCTGTGGTGTCTGCAGTGATGTGGATTCATTTGTGCTTGAATTTGATAAATTGACCTACTTTTTGGTCTATCCTTGTTATCGCACCATTAGGGACGTCTCATGTGGCCTTCATCTCCAGTTAGGTCAGTTGCAGTGACATTGCAGTGTTAATGACACTGCAAAAGGACCTGGTTATTCTAGTTGAACAGTGGGAATGCCACAACCTTGACCCCAGTACAATGCAAGATAAAGCAATTTTATTTGTGCATCTAATTTTTAATAACAAAATTCAAAGTGTTTTATATAATCAGAAGTAAAAAAACAAACAAACACACAAGCAAAAAACATTATATTTGCTCAACAAATTAAAGGAAAACAATGGCATGCTTAAAAACAGACCACACTTTTTGATATTCCAGTTGTTACTTAAAGGACTGAATCTTATACTTGATCAATTTATGACAAAAAAAATTAATGAATTATTAGACATTTATTGTCATTACTTTTCATCTCATTAAATGACACATAATACCACGAGAAAGGATTTTAAGTTCGTATCACCATTCATTGGCCAGTGGAACAGTTTGTTACCATGGAGACGCTTGACTCAGGCTGACTGTGGAGTCACATTGCAAGTTTTCCTACTGCTGGGCATCAAGGGATGTAAAAGCTTCTTCTCCCTCCTAAGTACTTTTTGATCTCCCAAAATAATAAAATACGACTTCACCAACAGGAAAAATGCCTTTCTGGTTTTCATTATTTCTTACTAAACCAATATCACAAAACATACTCCAAAAAACTCTTCAATTGCCAGTTACCTATTTTTGTTAGGTCTGACAAGACCTAACAAAAATAGGTCTTGTCAGACCTTTTGTTAGGTCTGACAAGACCTAACAAAAGTTGTTGAAATGATGCTAATCATTTCAATTGATTAGTATTAATTGAAATGATACTAATAACGAGGCCTGTGTTTTCCTTAAATAGATTATTAGATTGAGCTAACAGTAGACACAATACAAATACAACTAAAATGTATGCATTTAAATAATATGAAAAATTGTTGATGTATCTCTAATTTAAAGGAACTTTTAATGTTTATATAATTCAGGACTTTTTGGGACAAACTTGACAAAGTTGCTGTGCTCAAAAAAGTAACATTTTAAAAGAAAAATTTTAATTCCATACCATATTCTTTGCTTTGCTCGTTTTCTAGTCTGTGGGGACATCCACGGTCAATTCTTTGATCTTATGAAGTTGTTTGAAGTGGGAGGATCCCCAGCCACAACACGGTACCTGTTCCTCGGGGACTATGTTGACCGTGGCTACTTCAGTATTGAGGTGAGAATATATTTTTGTATATGCTAAAAGGAAAAAACTATTGTTAAAAGCAATGAATGCGTGCTCTAAAATAACTAAATCTATGCTTGTCTGTTTGCTCTGACAGTGTGTTTTATACCTTTGGTCGCTGAAAATCCTCTATCCAAAGACACTATTTTTACTTCGTGGAAATCATGAATGTAGACATTTGACAGAATATTTCACCTTCAAACAAGAATGTGAGTACCTCACAGGGTTCAACGCGTTGTTTTTGAGGCTTTTCTTCTAGTCTTGGCACGCTCTTGTATAGCCTCCAGCATGTCTGGAGGAGCTAATCCACTACAGTCTCGCACATATGACAGTATGAAAAGTTGGAGTTTTCTGTCAACAGATGAAAATTTGATGTTGATAGCTAAATGTTTTAGTGAAAAATACGAGTTGAGATTTAGCATAAATTCTCATACGTGCAGCTGATCCACCGTTTTGTCTATCAGGTAAAATCAAGTACTCAGAGCAGGTGTATGACTCATGTATGGATGCATTTGACTGCCTTCCTTTGGCTGCACTCATGAACCAGCAGTTTTTGTGTGTCCACGGAGGACTCTCACCTGAAATACACACCTTAGATGACATTAAAAAGGTAACGGAGAAACAGTAGAATGGCATCTGCCATGTAATGCTTTGTTATTTTTGTGGTTTTTCTGCCTTAAAACGTTTCTCTTCTTCATGTTAAGTTGGATCGGTTCAAAGAACCGCCAGCATTTGGGCCCATGTGTGACCTGCTCTGGTCTGATCCTCTGGAAGACTTTGGAAATGAGAAAACCCAGGAATACTTCAGCCACAACACAGTGCGAGGTTGCTCCTACTTCTACAGGTGAGCAGCACAAGGATAATGTGGGTTTGAGGGTAATCTCCAAAGGAGGTTAAAAGTGGTGAACTTTATATCTGATTTGTAAATTCCTGTTTGGCAGTGAATAGCTATTTTACAGTCTTTGTTATTGTTTAGCTTCTAAACTACTTTGGTCTCTTGTTAAAAACATGGACAACTCAGATTTAACCTGAATTATTCTGCATTAAAAAAAATCACTAATGGCATAATTAGTCTGTGTCCTCCATGGATACTCCATTGATGCACCTCATTTTCAATTGATGTCATCACTAATAATATGCACAGAGAAAACCATACTCTCAGAGAAAGAGCAGATAAGTCGGCCACAGTGTCTTATCTGCTGATTGCAGAACCATACACACTGAGTCCTAAGTCTCACCCCTGAATAATAATATTTTACACAGCAAGAACTTTTACATATAACTATTGTCTTTATTTTTACCTCACAAATGTGTGTGTGTGTCGATCATCAGCGCTGTGACAGTGTTGTCACAAATCAATCTATTAGCCTTCTTTGAAGTTAGCTAACACTAGTTATCTAACCAAGCTAGCTAACATTGCTGCATATACTTTATTGTGCTTGTGTGTGTGTGTGTGTGTGTGTGTGTGTGTGTGTGTGTGTGTGTGTGTGTGTGTGTGTGTGTGTGTGTGTGTGTCTCTGTGTATGTCTGACAGCCTGGATGAGAAAAACAAAAGAGAAAATGTGTTGAATGAAATGCAAAACCTGTTGATCGATGTGTTCAAGGTTCTTTCTTTTATTGTCTCAATAAATAAATAAAATAAAGAAATCATAGCTATATAAATAAATGCATAAATAAATGAGCTGAAAAAGAATAGAGTGCCTTCTCCGGGTCGGGGAGAATGTCCTGCCTCAAGTGAAGTGGGAGATTGACAGACAGATTGGCGCAGC
>CAEFZX010018311.1:0-39986 GCA_903066825.1 Alfaro cultratus
TGTTTTCAAAAAATCTTTTTAGACCAATTAGGTGAAATTGGATAATTTCCACGGCACACCTGACAATCACCCACGGCACACCAGTGTGCCGCGGCACAGTGGTTGAAAAACACTGCCATAGCACACACCTTCAGGACTCTAGTGGAGTCCATGCTCTGATGTAACAGGGATCTTTTAGCAACAAACGTGGGACGCTATTCTACACACTACAATGGGCTTTGGTCATAATGTTATGCTTGATCATTTATGTCGTGTTGTTTTTGTCTTTCTCTTAGACGCACCTAATTTCCTGGAAATGTTATTATAAAATAACCATTTAAATAAGTTTTCCGATGGCCAGTGCATGCTCTGCCAGCAGGGAGCTGTTCTGTAATCAAAGAGAAAGTCAACACTAAAGGGAGCTTTATTGTCACTGACGACAAGACCAGGGGTGCTCCGCAGGATAAAACTGCTCTTCCCCTGAGCTTTGCTTGCAGCATAAACAAGCTGATTTAAGCAGACATGAAAAAACTTAAAATGTGAAGTCCAATAAATAAACAAAAAACAGCTATGATTAAAAAAAGCAGAGAATGAGGAGCTTTACTTCTGGAAGATATTACACAAAAAAAATGTGTTTCTCTCAGTAATATTTATTGAAACAAAGTTTGAGAGAACACAAGTCTCTCAGAGAAATCAAGACCAGTTATTTCCCCTCGTCTTATTACAGAGTAACAGAAGGGACAGGAAGGATATGTATTAAGACAGTTTGTGTTCCCATGCTCAACAAATTTGACGGCATCAACAGATATGGGTTTGTGTATTTCTTTTTGAAAGGTAATCAAGGAACCCGACAGTCCTACAACTCATACGGTAATAATGTTTGCAAGAGTGAAGGCGAGTAAACAGTCCATGTGCAGAGTGGGTAAAATCACTGCCTCTTCCAGGCAGAGCGTCTCTGGTACAGATATTAAAGAGGGCATGATGACTCTTTCAGCTGTAGGATGAGATGAGGCTTCTGGGTTGAGGCGAGGTTTGGCCTCTTCATTTTTGGGGGAAATGATAGCGCCTCTGTGCCCTCTAAAGAAGAAGAAATGTGATGGTCTTCCGCATCAGATCGAGTGTAGGCTGTTGACTAATCCCAATTGAATCGCTCAAATTGATCAGTTTTTGAGATTTGGTGACAATTTGGCTCAATCCCATGGTTAACAATGTTGAAATCTAGTGAGGGTTGTCCAAAACGTTTAATAGTCATGTTGATAGATACACCTTGTTTGTGTGTGATTGGTTCCCATTTTTGCTTTTTGCAGCTACCTTAGCTCTTCATGACCGATTCAGTAAGGTATAAAAACATTCCTCAGCAATTTAATTCCTTATTCATTATAGACAAGATAGAAACACACATATGTGATGTAAATAGGCAGTTCAAGAACATCTCTAGGGTGCTCTATTGGATTTGGGGATTGTGGACAAGAAAGTTTGAGACGATTAAAGTAGCCATTAAAAGACTGATGCACTGTTGTCATGTAGAGGAACAATACTCTGGTAGGCTGTAGTATTTCTATGTTCAGTTATTTTATGTATAATTGGTGCTAATGGACACTAAAAAAGTTGCCACCAAAAAAAAGGTCACACTCTAATAACTGGCATTGCTTCTATAAGCTTCTGCAATGTCACAAGATGTATTTTCAATCGGTTTTGCGTTAATTTTTCACCAAAATCTGACTGATTCATATGTGAAAATGATGTCTCATGCTTTCTGAACCACTCAGCCTGACAAAGTTTGGCATTGTCATCTTACAAAATCCTCTAGTTGTCAGGAAAGAATCAATCCATTGATGTAATAAACTGGTCATTCAGTATGTTCAAGTGATCAGCTGATCTTATAATGCTTCCGAACCCTGCAATTATACTGTAGTTTCTGCAATCTCCTTAGATGTTTTATCTGCTTCGTGCCAATGATTTGACCCTTCATAAACAGACTAGCACCTTTTCCACGAGCACAGGATGTGTCTTTCTACATTGTTGTTCCACATTGTTGTTTAAGACCGAAGCTACTCATAGCATTAGCTGAGTTTCAATAACTTTTTGCCAGCTGGAAGACAGTTGTCCAAGTAGTAACTATCCAATATCAAGCTCGTACCTAGTTGCTCAGCAAGATTCATGCTTCACTTGTGAAAGTAAATCTGTTAAGCTTCTCCTTGGCACTTAGACAACAAGTTTGAGTGCTACTCTGCAGGAAAGGACAAGTAATAAAAAGATGGAGCAAGGCAGTGTTCCAAAAATAGGAGTGTTCTTTTCCTTAAAGAAGGCATTTGGTAAACTACGGGAAACTCTTCTCTTTGGAAGGTGATGGGGAGCACTTGAAGTCTGTCATAGATTGGATCCCTTTCATTAATCTGAGACAACAACTTTTCTGTCCTTGTGCTGTTTTGCAGCTCTTACAATAAAGTTTAAGGTGACTCTAGCACTTCTGAGAACATCAGAAACTGAGGTGAGACGCATTGTTGCATTGTTGCATTGACGCATTGTTCCTAGTTACTAGCAACCTAAGAATCTGCATGAGATTGGTGTGTGTTCAGGGTCTGTTTGCATACAGACATCATCGACATGAATGTCTAATCATTTTGGGCTATTACCAATTCATTTGGACCAATAATCTTTGGTCTTCTATGTTAGAATGTGGAACCAACATCAATGGATTTTAAAAAGAACAGTTTTCATGCTTTTTGTTTTTTCTATAGATTTCCTTTTTTTAATTTTCCCAGAAAATCCTCAGTAAATTCAAAGTTGTACATCAAATTCTTATTAAAAATTTATTTAAATCTATTGTTGTTTAGTCAAAATCTTTTAAAGACCTAAATCAATATGTGGTTAATGCAAATTATGATTGTATAAAAACTTGCTCAGTGACATGTGTACTCACATACATATATATGAGCAATTTGTAATGTACAGTTCTGCCTGCACAGTTCTCTCTCGGAGTATAAAGCCCAACCAAATGTGTCCTCGCAATCTTTCACCATTACCATGGAAACAGTGAACATGCACAGGATGTTCTTATTTACCTATGCAAATAACTTCCTGCAGCTCTCATAGTTGTCAGTCATGTCATTTGGTAAAACTTTTATTGAAAGTCTGTGCCAAAAAATGAAAAACCCTTACCACACCACTTGCTCGTCCACATCTCAGCCAAGTGTTACCTTACCAATCAATACATTTTATAAACTATTACAGGCTGTGCATTGCTCCTTCTTTTAATACTGATGTCTGCTCTCTCAATCATCAAAGTGCATGCCTTGCATTTTCAGCAAAGAAAGCAATCATTCAGAAACAGGTGTAAACTTTGAGAAACTGCAAGCACATATCAGAGTAAGCCCCTCACAAGAAAGAACTAAGTTATTTTACAACTCAGTCTAAGATGCTGAAGATTTAAAGTTATTACTGTCTAAAAATACTTTAAGTGGTGCAACTGTGAAGCAATTAATCACATTCGTTTTTGAACTATGTGTATTCTTAATGATGTGCCTTTATTACATATATTGAGGTTGTGTTGATACAAACAGTACTAGTTTTACTGTGCTACTGCATTAGGAGGGAGTAAGATAACTTTTTTATTATTTCTTTTTCCATGCCACATGATCACCTGACCACTTTCTGTGTGCCCTGAATTGTCAAGTTTAATGTTCGTTACACAATCTATGAGTGATCGAATAATTGCAGCTGAAGTAATAAGAAAACAGCTTTGAACATCTTCTCTCCCATTTCTTCACTAGTCTAAACCATCTGCATATTGTGTCTTGAAATGAGACACTATTGGGTCCTGGTACTTAGGATGGACATTTCAAGCCAAAATACTAATCTCAAATTCAATAAATTATATGTTATTTCTTGATTTGCCAATCTCCACTCCTCCCCTACCATGGTAAAAAATCAGCCCCTTGTTCTGCACTTTGCTTTGTACGGAGGGTCTGGGCTCTTTGCCATTCAGAAACGATTGTTTCCTGGAGGTCTCCACTGTGTTGAGGTTTTAAATGTTACCCAATCACTAACATTTGTCCGTGATGTAGGTAATGTGCCAGTTCAATGCCATAAAGTTGATGGAAATTGCCTGTGCTGTAAAACAACCATCCTCCACCGCCGATCCGATAGAAATGGCTGTTAGTGTTAATTCAACATTTGGAAGCGTAGCCAACATGAACTGAACGACTTCTTTCACTTTCTCTGCTGCCATTGCTAAAACTACAAGCAGACTACAATTCTAAAACAGCGCAGAAAATCAACGTCATTGTTCACAACTCCTCCTTCTGTTCGCTGATTGACCCAGTAGAAATTCTACTGGAGTGAATCCAAGTGAATGTGGGAAAAACTGATTCTAGACTCCAAAACCAAAATGTACACAAAGCTATACATTTGCAGCAGTTCAAAGTTCTGTCTGTGAGAGAATTTGATATTAGGTGATGCACTGTAACAACCTTTATGTACCAGTGACTCATTATCCCAACAAGGTGCTGACAATGGGAATAATATCTCCTTATTGCTGCCATCCTGTGGTAGCAGTAACCCTTTTCATGTAGGTGCTGAACTACATACTGGACTTACAATATCAAACTCCTTGTTACTGCCTCCTTGCATCATTACTACAATAATGCTTTGCAAATGGGGTACCAAGCTGGATATTGGGCTAACAATAGAAGGCTGTCTTTATCAGCATCACGTTTTGATAGCATACATGCATTAACAGTAAAAAAAAACAAAAAAGTAAAAACATTTTTCAGAGAAGACAGGCAATGCCTTTCCTAATTGCTAGGATATTTGTTAATATTAATTAGAAGCAATAGCACGTTTTGTGCTGTATATATTGTCTCAGAATTCCAGAGCTCATTTCCAAAATCTAGATTTCATAGGCAATAGTATGAAATTAGGGATCTGAGGAAATACTGGAATATTATTTATTCAATATGTATCTTCCTGGGGCATTGAAATGCAATGGAAATATGCAGTAGTTTCTGCAGTAATCTCTTTCCTTACTTTGATGGAATGCTAGGAAATGGTAAAAGCCTTCACATGCACAGGAAGGGAGTGATAATAATCGTCCTTCAGTTGGGGGGTAGGCGGGGAAGAAAAAGGCTTCCTTTACATCACTTTTCCATGGTTATGAACATGAAAATTACCTTTGTTTCCCTAAGTCTACAAGTTAAATTGTGCGGTTAGTTCCTGTCACTTCTGTTAGATGTCAAAAAAGAAGTTTGCTTAGAGTGTCGCATGTACTCCACAGTAAAGATGAGAAAATTGGAGTGTGCGTAAGCTGATTTCTATTTAGTCATATTCTGCATATTGCTTTTTTCCGAAGTGCACAGAAACCATAAATCTGACATTAACCTTAAGGAAGCCCCTAGAGAACCATGTAAGTAGCAAGATCATGTTTCAAGGGAGGAGAGGAGAATAGATGCATAAAAATTACACCAGAGATGTTTTAATGCATCTTAACAGACATTTTTGCTTTATTTTGCTTCATGCCGATGTAAAACATGTTAGCAGATGAGTTTACCTTGCATGCAGCAATTGTCAAAATGTCTGACAAGTAATAGGAAACAGGAAACACTTAGGCTCCTCCTGTCTATGGTTAATGACTGTTCATGAGTTACTCCATCTCCATGATTGTAGTGATGTGTCTGCATGTCTTCGGAAATGGGAGAGAGCAGTTTCCAGTAAAGCATTTAGCTGCTCTGAACAATGATATAATTCACCTACAAACGTTTCCCTCACTCACAGCGTTTAGCAGAGGCTACTTCCTGCCACAGAACAGGCATGCAATCAAACCTAAAACTTCTCGGCAATATAATTGAAATGGCAGAACAAGACAGAAGGAAACACCAGTAATGAAGAGCTCATAGACGGTGACCTTATTTAGCCTTGTTGCGATACAGGAAAACCACATAGCAACGTACAGTACATAAAATGTTTGTTGTGTTTCTGTTTAACAATTTTAATAACATTTTTATATGAAGCCTAATATTTAAAAAGTAATAATAAAAACATTGTGTAAAAGTGGATTTTTTTTTGCAAGTTATCTATAAAATGACTATCACAGTCATTTTATAGATTCATCACATGTGCAGTAAAATATTGCACACTTTTATTTTTTGCAATTTTAATGATAGTGGCTTACAGATAAAAAAAAACAACCTAAAATTTACTCTCGCGGATAATATCACATTGACCAGTGTGTCTTAAACCTGGTCCAGGTATCACTGCTCTGTCTCTGCTTCAGCAGACCTGATTCAAATGATAGCAATAGCTTCTGTGTACCCTCAAGTGCTGCAGAATCATGTAAATCGCCCACTTTTTTCAGCGCAGGTATGTGGCAGAAGGGAAACCCTGAATTACACCAGTCAAAAATTGTCGTTATTCCTGGATCAGACCAATGGAAGCTGTGTCATCTAGAGCTTCTGGAGTTACACAGACTGATCTGCTGAAGTCTTTTGGCGTTCACAGAGGAGAGGAGCAGGGAGAGAACACAACCCTGTGAGTCGCCGGGGCTGATGGCTGTTGTGCAGGAGATGTCTGAATAAAAGGATTAAAAGTATTTAGTTAAAAATAACTACAGCTGAGAACTAGGTGTCTTCTTTAATACTGTGACATCAGTACACCTATATTCCTTTGTATAAAAGCAGATTCCCACCTCATTTCTTTTCCCTGGAGAACTCCGCTCTGGGGTTTGCTCAGCGTCAGAAAGACGCTGTCCGAGATGTGCTTTCCGAGCTGGCTTTCAGGGAAGCAGAGAGGAGGCAGACCCACAAAAGTCTGAATTTCTTGTGCTGAGAAGGAGCAGCTTGTCTGTCTGTTTTGTTTGCCAGGGAGCGATCATTCGCCAGGTGGACAGACAGGAGTGGCACATGCAGTCCACGCTGCTGGATGCTTGATGGGGGTTCTTGTGTGTTTCCTCTGTCTACATCTCCAGTAAATCCCATAGAGAGCTGCTGGAATTCCAGCCAGGATATTAAAAAATAAAAACTCTCTAAGATGATACAAACCTGGGTTTGAGAGGACTATGTCCTGCTTAGTAGGAGTTGAAAGTGGCTGTAGCATAGCAGCAAAGTTCAGTGCAAACGCAGACAAAAGCAAATATTCTTGTCTGAAATGAACAGTTTTGCATTCAAGTAAATATTTTCTTTATTATCAGGAGTGAGAAAAAGCATTTTAATGTTATTCCTTCAGGTATGATCAATTGTCAAATATGCAAACAGAATGGTAAATAGAACAACAAAGCACAACATTTTATATTATTGTGCATTGCACCTGATCTAAATGGAGATAACCTGGCCATAGCCATAGCTTGTCTGTTGTATAGAACGTACGGCTTGTGGCTGCTGCAACATGTAGACTGTAGAAACTACATAAAGGTTATATTTAGCTCCGCATCCCCCAGACAGCCAACTGAGCACACAGTATCCTTGCTTGGTTGCTATTTTGGTGAGAACTGTGCAGACTGGTAACAGCTCATGTTGTCTACTTCACCCATTGATTCCCACAGCATGTTTCCCTCAGTAATCTGTTGGACTAAACGAGAGCTGTGAGTTTTTTGGTACAGTGTGTGATGTTTCCTCTTATCCTCGTCAGTGTTTGAAGTTGCATTACATCAGGCTTTCCCATCCTGCCTCTAAAGCCAGTCTGTCATTGTGTTTCCATATGGGAGAACGAAGATGAGCACGAGGATATAGATTTTTTTTTTTTTTACTTTCCCACAATACATACATGAGTGCAAAATACAGTCATATGAGCATTAACAGAGAATGATTCTACCAATAGATAGATAGTATATGTGGATAGTATACAAGATGATTGGGTTATACGCCACTGCAACCTCAACTCCGGGGGCTTTATCTTCTGAATCATAGATGAGGAAGCTGTGAACAGCTTGTTTGCTCTCTAAATTAAGTATTTCTCTCCTCTCTGTCTCCATATCTCTCCCCGAGAACTATTTTAGTTAAGACTCTTTACACCTGAAACCAAGCCGAAGCCTCACCATGTGAGGGTTTGTGTTTTTTTTGTTTGTTTTTTAAATTATTATTTGCTGACGTTTGTTCACAAGTGTCAGGAAGCTCTCTACCGGTAGTTGGTGTGAGCAGCACTCATCTTTAATGCATGCCGCCCTTGTGTGTTGGAAGTAACACCCTGTAAGCGAGAGGCTTTCCTGTTGGTTGGCCTCCTGTGGATTACAACCGGTTCCGATGCCCATCCTCGCACGTATCCGTACAGAAGCTCTCGCTATTGACAGCACAGTGCAAGCTTTGAACGTCTATAACTGCAATCTGCTGTTTAGCCTTTCATGTCTTACTATCAATTTAGCATGAAAGACAAGTAAAACGTTTGAACATTATACACACTGTGATATGCCAGCACATTCACTTATGATTCATGATTATTTGTCATCTTTCAAGATGGAACTCCCCACCCATTGCTAATTTGATTTGAGACTACTAGGAACTCATGAAAATATAATCTGCCATGCATTTAGTATTTGCATACTAAAAAAGCATTGTAAGTGTGTTTTCTTTAAAAGCAATAACATAACAGTATCAGCCGATTTCAAGAGCAGCAGTGACACTTCTGTTTTTACACTACCTATTTTCTATTTGTGAAAAACTCATCCAAGGTATGTTTTTACCATGATGATAGCACTTTGACCATCAGTGGCCAAATGACAGGTTTTAGAAGTAACTGTGGTGTACAACTATGAACGAAAACGATAAGAAGCAGAAACGTGCGCAGCAGTTCAATGCTCTCTGTGTCAGAGGGGTTTGCAGTCCGATAGCAGCAAATGCAGGCAGTAAAGATCAGGTGATTTTCATTTGAAGATGCCAAAAGTCTATGCTGCAAAGACTTTGTAGCGCATCAATAATTTAACCTCAATGACTAATTTAAAGTTTATTACATAGCGATTGCGAAGTATTCTAAGTACTTGGTTAGTATTAGGTTCACTGTACGATTGAAGTACAGTGAATTCATTGTGAGGCTCCAGAAATCTGATGTTTTTGGAAACAGTGTTGTAGAAACCATGAAGCTCTAAGACTTCAGCCACATATACACCAAGGTGTTAGCCATTTTAACCCTGTCATTAGCAATAAAAACATTGTATTTTTTCTGGAACTGCGGGATGCAGCTGCACTCTGTTCACTTAGATTGCTTTTGCTTTCAACGAAGATCAAACATAGTTACGTTTTTGTATTTTTGACAAAACCTATAGAGTATCTGGACTTGACCCAATTTGTTAAGAGCTTTTAAAATGAGACCAAACCCAAAACTGTGGCTTAATATTCTGAGACCAAACCCAAGACTAAGAAAAAACAACCCAAGACTGGTCTTGAGCCCTCAGTTCCTGGTGAAGACAGATGTTCTTGCCTAAAGCCAAATATTTAGGTTTATTTAAGCAGAGAATACATCCCTAGCTATCTGAAATTCTCTAGCTTTAAATATCTGACTCCAGCATTCTACTCACAGTTACCTTCCATTTGTTTTTACCACTTCCGATTTGTTCCATTTCTGGTACAATCCCAAATACTCTCCAATAACAAGACATCAGTGACAGAAAGATGTGAGCCTGGGAAATTGGGTCAATAAGCGTGCTGGAGAATTTTTGTTGTTTGTCAGAAACAATGATCTGTGACAGGGAGCACATTCTTTTTATGCCCTCAGTTGGTTTGATTTTGTAACAACTCAGCATTCTGAACAAACAAAAACATCAGAGCTCAAGCTGCAGAGCTATTTTAGTGATATTTATCAGCAGTAAATCAGACGTAAGAGCACATACTGTTCCGCTGCATTACCTCTGTCTCTGTAAGTGATAGTTTGGCCCTGAATGGATATCATTTATCCTGCACTCATACAGTCAAACAAGCACATTCTGCTTGGTGAGATTATCTTATCTCATTGGAGTAACTGAATGTTTAGTAATGGTTCCAGCAAGGGTTTGATGAATGTACACAAAAACAAAATTAATCTTTATTTAGTGACATTCAGACTGTAGTGTTTCGGTTCTGTCTCTCACCTCCACTTATGTGGAGCTGAAGGCATCTTGGACGATAATGGAATAATAAATGAGTTGTCTTATCTGATTTCTTATACTCACATATAAACAGTCAACACAGTGTCTATTTTTCCAGCCATCAGCTATTCTATCTCCCTAAATTGCTCTGTGTTTATCTGCTTGTTCAGGTAATACAGAGGTCTTTGTGAATGCCTCAGAAGTGCCTCCATTTTGGGGTCCTTCACATCAATTTACGACCTCCCCGTCATCTCCGGGACCTCTGTGACCATTCAAACAAGGCTGGATCTTGGCAAATCTAGAAAACCTAATAGTGTGAAATCAATTTTGTTGGAAGTGTGGACTTAGTACTAGACAAATATATATAACAGATATCATATCTAAGCTGGAATGTTTCTTAGCAATAGTTTACTTTTCTATATACTCAGAAGTCACATTACACCTACTCTTAGCTTGGACCCCTTTTTCTCTCAGAATGGCCTCAATTCTATGTGATCTATAGTCAACAAGGTGTCTGAAACATTCCTCTGGGTTGTTTCTGGTTAATTTTGAAATGATGGCATCAAGCAGCTGCTGACTTGTCAAAGGCTCAGCCATGATGAGAATCTCCCATTCCAGCACATTGCAAAGGTGCTCTGTTTGATTAAGATCTGCTCTCAGTGGAGACGATTGAAGTACAGTGAACTCATTGTGAGGCTCCAGAAACCAGCGTCAGGTTAAGGGTTGGGGTTGTTGTGACCAGGAATTAATTGAATTAATTTACCATTTTATCTCCTAAAAATAACTTTGCCCATTCTTCTCTGACATAAGACATCAGACAAGTACCACTCCAATTTTCCTCTTTTTTGGGGGGAAATTCACTCTAAACCCTGGTAATGAATGTAAAATTCCCAGTAGATCAACAGATCCTGAAAAACTCAAACCAACCTATCTCACTCCAACAACCAATGCCATGTTTGAAGTCACATAAATCAACTTTGCTCCCCATTCTGATGCTCTGTTTGAACTTAAGAAAGTTGCCTTCACTATGTCTAGATGCCAAAATGTTCTCAGCTGCTGCTGGCTGTGACCTTGATAGATTATGAGTGGATTCACTATCGCCACCATGAGTTTCAGCCTTCCTGTGTAGAGGAAACAACAAGAAATTGAATTGGGTTTCAAATCCTTAAACTTTCCCTCTTTCCTTTCTCTCCTCCTCATCACTAAATACAACATAGGATTTTCCCTAAATGTTGTGGCAAATATAGTTTATATTTGATCGGGATCCTTGAAAAATTGGTTTCTGAAACGGTATTTCTTTGCACAATTTGGAGGTACTGTATGTGTGTGTGGTTTCTCCCTAGCTGGAAGCACTGAACCACAGACAAAACAAAATGATCTCTATGGGGAAGGAGCAAGAGACACATTTGTTTTTGTCATGTGCAAATCAGGGATTGTTCTTGTTTTGTTGCAGTCAGAGTGGCAGTGTGGTGTGACACAATGCAGTGGCAGTGCCAAAAGCCTGACAATAAATTACTTGGAGTGGTGCCAGCATGGTGTGGGTGTAATTAGGTTGTATATTTGGCATTCACCCAGTATGGCCAGTCCTCCTTCAAAATCTCTGATAACCAAGCTACATCTCAAGGATTAGCTTTTACTGCAGCTGAAAAAGCTTCTCCACAGGACCCAGATAAGCTGCCTCCACAGTAATGAATCATGACGATGTTACCACTGAGGTGTTGCTCATGTTCAAAACGTCCAGGAAGGTTCAACCCCCTTCACATCTAATGAGAACTGCAATGTATTCTCTAAATTCTAGCTAACTTTTATGTTCAGATCTGGTGTGAAGGGTTCCCAATAGTACAACTTTGTTTCTGAGCTACATTAGAAATTAATGATTCTCAGACAACTGCGATGGACTGGCAACCTGTCCAGGGTGTACCCTGCCTCTCGCCTGTTGACCGCTGGAGATGGGCACCAGCACCCCTCCTGATCCCAACGGGATAAGGGTGTAAGAAAATGGATGGATGGATTCTCAGATGAATAAAAGTGAGGACAAAAAAAAGTTGCTTTACTTATGCCGTTATACTTTTGCACACATCTGATAAATCAAGTTAACGCCTTGATGTAAAGAAAAAAACATACGATGGCCTCTAAACAGAAACGAATTCTGCTGTTTTATGTTTTTGTCATTGATGTGATGAATCTGTTGTCTTGGCTTGCCTTCAAAGCCACAAGAAAAGCTCCATACAAACACCTGCATAATGTGATCCAGTTTGAATTGTTATTGTGTGTGAAGTCTGTATTGGTGGACTCTCACTTCCCCTGCAGCGTATTGTTTTGTCGGGCTTTCTGTCTACCCTAAATGTCAAGGAAAAGGAGCTTATCAGTTTCACATCCATTTCTTATTTTTTTCCCTCCCTCCTGTCACTTTCCCTCCCTCGCCCTGGTTGTCTGTCAGAAGGAACCCCAGGGGGGAGGAGGAGGCTAGCAGGAGGTCAGGCCTTCCTCATCACCTCTTTTTTTCCTCTACACCTTTCTGTCCGTCCTGTTTGGTGGGACAGGGGGTCGTATGCTGACATTTATCTCCTTACATATGGAGTACGCTCTCAGACTGGGAAATGGTTTTGTTTTGTTTTGTCAATGCACGTTCTGTCGCTTGTTTGCTGTTGGACGCTTCAGTTTTTGAGGTTACCGGTAGCACATTGCATCTAAAACATGTTTTCATGTATAAGCAGGAGAAAAGTAGGGGACAATCTTATTGTCACCAATTACGGCTTCAAACTTGGCCCTTTATAGATTGGAAGTTTGTCCAGATGTTGTGACCTTAAACAGGCATGACTCTCAAAAGCAAGGAAGGTTTTTTCTTTCTATATGTGTAACAAAATAATTCCTGAAATTGCTTTCTTTGGTGTGTAGACTTGATCTTAACGCAAACTGTCAGTTCACACAAATGTGACATTTTAATGAATTCACTGGCAGATGAGATTTGTGGGTTTTAGATAATAAAAACCCACTAAATTGACAGATAATCATCCATGACACAGAGAAACAGAAGTTGAAGATGGAACTTGCATCCTGACTCGTGTTGTAATTTGAATAAACCAACCCTCAATAGTCACATAGTGAAAGAACAAAGCGACTTGTCTAATCACTTGGAATAAATTGCTCTTGGCGCCACAATCCACATCTTGTCACAGGACGCAAGAAATCATCATTTTCTCACATCATTTAGCTTTCAGATGATGGAACAAGAGAACAGAGTAAGAGTAAACAAGTGTCCTTGTGTTGCAAGTGACAAGCTGCATTTTTGGGTGGAGTAAAAGCTTCTCGTTCTACAGAAAAGGTCATAATCTCCTTTCTAAACTTTGATGTCTGACATTTCTTTGAAGGAATCGCTGCTTACATTAGTGCTGTGTTTTAGCTACTTGTAAGTGGGCCTCGAGTTCAGTCTGTTTTTCTGTAAAGTTACTATTCACAAATTTTGAAAAGAATTCAACAGAAAATATATTTTTTTTCATTCTGTTTTTCAATCAATATGCTATACAGGAACTCCCACCTCTGTCAGCTCCCCTGCTAAAATATTCAAAAAGCTGTAATATAGATGTTTTCTTATTGCAATAGTATAATCAAATGTCTAAAAAGTTCTAGCAGTTCTTTAAAGGCAATACTTTATTTTTGCCACAGTGGCAAGATAAACTTGGTCCTAACCCAACCTTGTTCCACACTTCCAGTTTTTATAAACTTTTTAAATTATTGCCCTAACTCTAGATAAGGGCACGTTTAGGTGAATAGCTATTTTCTTGTGTCCATTTCTTGCTTTACTTAAATTGCATGCTCTCTTTCCCATTAGTAGGATTGGCACATATTTATCTCCCCGCTGAACGAAGAGGTCATGGCAAAGCAAACATTTTAAAAGGACTTTAATTGCATTTATTTTTTTAGGAATTGTTTGGATTTCCAATAAATCTTAGACTGGGGATCTTATTAAGATTAGTTATTTCTCGGAATGAGATTTTTTACGTACTAAATAAATTTAATCAAACTGATGTTTGGATATTTTCAGCAAGCCTTAAATAATGAATGGACAGAGCGGGATGTACTTCAGGGAACTAAGATCTGCCAATGCCAAGAAAGATGCTGCATATCTTCTATAAGTCCGTTGTTGAGAATGTCATCAGTTCTACTACCATCTGTTGGGGCAGCAGCATCAGAACCAGGAACTTAAAAGACTAAACATCCCCTTTATGAGACTGTCTTGGGAAAACAATGTCTTCTGTCAGAGGTTTCTTGAAATGCGCTGTAATACAGACCGCTACAGGAGATTTTTTCTGCCAACAGACCATCACCATCTACAATAACTCTTAAGATTTTGAGTTAATATGAGTTACAGCATTTAATTTCCCTGTGAGAAAAATGAAGTACTTTTGAATTTGACTTGAATTGAATTCAAATGTTGAGGATAAGTAAGCAGTTTTACAAGACAGACTGTTGCAAATGCAACAAACTACTCTTGGTGGAAAAACATGCAGATTTCCAGTTTGGTCTGAAACCTCTGGGAATAAGTGCAGGTTCCTGATGATGATTTTTGAGGAAAGTATGATTTTTTTTTTTTACTGTAAATACAAGCAAGTCAGACTGTCTTTTTCTTCAATCCCATTTCTTCTCCATTAGCACTTTTCTTTCAAAGTGACGCAGAGCTGTTTTAGCACAGCGCTCATCTCATATCTACCCTTTCTGCTGTTCTTACACCAGCAGAGTCAAAGCCATGCATCATCTGCAGATATTACATTTACCTTCTACAAGGTGCTACCCAAATACAGCACTGGTCCCCTTCCTCTGTTTCCCTCCAGGGTTGTATTATAAGCTGGTTGAAATTCTATACAGAGCCCGGCTCGGTGCACGCTGCTTTTATCAGCAGACTTTTATCTCATCCCTCCTTCATCCTCCACCCTCCCACCTCAACCTAGCAGTCAGATTGCTCAGGCTTCAACCTAGCAGTCAGATTGCTCAGGCTGCCCCGGAGCCCTGTGAGCTGCCAGGGTGGCCAGCTGCTCGCTCTGGTTCTTTCTCTGCACCACCACCATAAACTCGGAGTAAAAAAACAGCCTCTGAACTGTTTTATATGGTTTTTAATTGCTTTATGTAAACATGCGAGGATGTAAAGTTTTGTGTGTGTGTGTGTGTTTTTGTTTTTTTTTAATCATACAGTATTTGTAGAAAGGGACATTTAATAACAGGGGTGTCTTTGTAGATTAGCATACAATCAGAAAGTGCATTTATTGCTTTAATTCGAACTGATCTATTTTAATTGTTTTTTTTTTCTGTTGATAGTTTCAGAGCTAATAAAAGGCCAATAATTTTTTGCTAACTGCAACCATCAGCCCACCTACATAGATTTCCTTTTGCAAGCTTTCTGGCCTTTCCAGCTCACTGATGCTGCCATGCCTTGTAGAAAAATGAAACCAGAATCTACATAAAGCTTTTAAGTGGAGAAATTTTCTGTGAAGTGGGTACGTTGACTTTGAACTTGATGAAACACATTAGGCCAGCATGAGCAGATGACATAGATCCCCAAATCATCAATGAATTAGAAATCTTCACATTGGACATTTTGTGCCTCTGTAGTCTGGAACATGGATTGCCAAATGAAATGCTTTATTTTTAACTCATTGGAAAAAGAACCTTGGCTTTTGAAGTTCTTGTGTCTAGTGAATTTCTATTCCCTTCTGAGAACCTTTAAATAGGCTTTTGCTAACAGTCTTCCTTCCACTCAACCTTTCAGTTATTATACTTGGATGATGCACTGACCTTCAGTTGCACATTTTTCCTGTGGAAGGTGCCAGTCTGCTGGTCAGCTGCCAAGTCGGCAGTCTTCTCCAGTAATTTGTACGTCAGAACATAACTGTATATAAAAAAAGCTTATTTGTTCTTATCCAAACTTAATATTTTTTGAGAAACAGAGTTTGGGGTTTTTATAAGCTGTAAATGGAACATAAATTAACACTTGAAACGTATACAGTAACTACATGCATGTTGCACCAGTGTGATTTTTACTTTTTAATCTGAATTAATTAAATAAATCAGATTTTATATAAGATTCTTCCCGAGTAGACTGATTGAGGTGCACCTTCGCATCTCTTGGTCATTCATGATAGTGAATGATTTGGATCCCGTTTTCAGAGTCGCTTGCTAATTGTGCCAAGTGTGAGAGCTTGCAAACAGGGCAGAGTACCGCTCACCTGTAAATGCGGCAGCTTTTATGCAAAAAGGTCAGCGGTTAAAACGCTGCTCATTTGGTTCTAAGTGATTGACACGTACGAAAGGTCACGTCAACATCAGGGACACGTGTGTGCATGCGCAGATGCAAAAATCTGCTGACACAGGCTTGTGTGCCCTCCAGCATTGCTCTTTGGTTACCCAACTCTTATTAAAGCAATAAATATGGCCGGGACATAAATTTGACGTCATGATTTAATTCCGCTCTCTCAGTCCTTCTCTCCTGGTGTCTTTGCTCGCCATTTTTCCCCCTTCTGTTGGGGTGTGTGCGTGCATGTGTGTGTGTGTGCTCATTAATGTGGCATAAATGCTGCCTTCTAATTACAAGTAGCCAAGGATTGCTGGGGGGCAAGGTTTGATGCATTCTGTTTCAGAGTTCTCCTTGCTCCTTTGAAATATACGCACCTTTCCATTTCTCATCAATCTCGTTTAGTGGGGGTGATATATGGTAGTTGTGTGAGTTTTTATGAGTGTGTGTAATTGGAGTTTTATGTAGATGCTCGTGGGCTGTTAAAGAGCCAAACATGCTCCAGGTGTTAGCATAGGATTCTGTTCCAGTCTGAAAGGCACTTTGGAAGACTGCAACTCAGCAGGATCCAAAAAGTACATGCACACAGTACTTCGGTGGGCATACATCTCTTATTTTACACCCATGTAGAACAAACTCCTTATTTGTCAACTTCTTTCCAAAACATAAAGCCACTGCCAATAAAAAAAACTAGCGGATTTGTTGAAACGCTACTTGATTTCTACTCAAATTGCACTCAAGCCCATGTTGCTTGTAACTAAGATTTTGCTCTTCCAGGTAAAAGCTGTGCCACTCTAAACACTCTTTATGACATGGAAACTATTTACCAGCTCTAGCAGAGCTGCAAAACATAGCATATCAAAATAGCACCAATATAATTGATAGCATTACTGCATTTGCAAAGAAGTGCTCGAATTCAATAGTTGGAAGGTGATAAAGACCAAAAGTTTTTCCCACTCAACTACATTTTGCAGATAAGATTGACTTTCTTTGTCCTCTGTGCCCACAGTGTGTTTTTGACCAAGATTGTAAATCTCAAGGGGGAATGATGAGGACATTATGGAAAAAAGTAGAGGCAATGTTTATATTATTCATCACAGTGTTCAACAATTGTATTTGCAAAGTCATGTTTTCCTAAAGTTGTGCAGCCCTAAGTTTTACTGCGAACAACAAATGGTATGAGAGCATTTTTCTGTGTTAACTACTAAGTATTATGTGTAGCACAAAGCATAAAATATATCCTCATTCCTAATTGACGGAGGCTGGCAAGGACTCTTACAATAATGCAGCTGTTGGCAGAGGCATAATATGAGTATTTCAAATTGTTAAACCGAGTAAGGATCTACCAAGACGTAAAATCTTTGATAGAGGACTTGGCTTTGTGTCCCACGTGTTATTTAAAACTTTTGTTTTTATATAGCAGCAATTTAAAGCACAGTTCATATAAAAAGTCAGACAGATTTAACTCAGACCTAAATATAGAGCAACTTTGAGTTCACTTCAGATCAATGAAATTGATTGCAGAATTATCCTGAATTATCTGGCAGGCAGAAACTCAACCATAAAAAAATGCTCATCTGAAAATTAGATTGTGAAACTTTTGGACATTTTATTTGCTGTGGCTTTTTTTTTTTTTTAAAAAAAGCTACCTGTTTATTTAAAGCCTAAGTAATTTAAAATGTGCAACAAACATGTTGGGGCAATCTTATCACATTCATATTTCCTTGCTGTTCTTGTTAATTGAGTGCAGGGACTTTAAAGAAAAAAACTTGTTCTGCTCCATAAAGTTAACACTTTGCTTTAAACAACTTCTACATTGCAATAGAAAAAAAGAAGAAAAGTTGAACGTTTTCTGCCTCGAGAGACACAATCGGAAATAACAATCATTTGAGAGGTCAAACTTTTAGCCTTTGCTGTAAGATATTGACCTTGTGTTTGGTTGTCAGGCTGAATGTGATGACGTGTGTCAACTTCAAAGAAAAGAGACTTGACATAATAGAAGAAAATTGCTGCAGCATTTTTCTGAAGATCGGATCTTTAGCATGTCACTTGTACTTTTTTCTCCCAGTCTCACAGACGGAGACATATTTTCTCTGGATCTGAGGATGCAGTTGACTTACTCATTTACATGAGATCCACTGATATAACCTTAGATATTCAAAAGAATCCAGCTAAGTTATGGACCTTCACTGCTGTCACCTTTTTTTAGCCAGAGTTTTAGCCACCAGAAATAAAAGATGGAAAAAAAAAACATATTTTAAAAAAAACATCTTTTAAGTATGAATACATATCCATACTGAAAAGTGTAATGTGGCAAAAATAAAAACAAACTCTGTAAAGAAGAGCTAGGAACTCCTCTACTTCTGATTAGCGGTTTAAGGCAGTAGTGCACAGGGTCACACTGACCTAAATACGTTTTTCACTGATTCAATTAAATCATAATTTGAAAATTGTTTTTTGTTTTTACTCTGGTTATTTATTTTTATTTAATATGAAAAAATTATTCATGATCTACAAAGAACTCTGACGTTGTAAATACTTGTTCATGGCAAAAAAAACGATATAATATAAATATTTCGCAACTTCCATAAGTGAAAGGAAAAGAAATGTCTGTTTCAAAGAATATATCTTTTTCTTTTCATATTAATTATACACCAAATGGCTTTCGGGATAAACTGCTCCTTTTAAACATTTTCATTATACAAGCATTTAATTTCCATTGGGATTCGATTAATATTTTTATTTTAGAAAGTTTTCAGAAAGCTCCGAAGATCACGTGAGGTCCTCATCACTGAACGACAGGACACTGCTTCTTTTCCTCCATGTTTTTGATTAAATCTTCAAAAATACTGAGTCTCCTAATGCAGCTCTCAACGTCGTTTCATGTAGTTACTGACCAGTGGAGTGAAGCTGAAGAGGAAACTTTTCTTGCAGCTTTTAAAATATAAATGTGAAATTGTTGGAGGGGGGCGGGGCCAAGGTTGATGCTGCATTCATGTGCCATCATGGAAAAAGGCCTTCACTTACTGGTTTATTCAGAGCCTGTTACAGTTTGCATTAAATGTTTTCTCATCTCAAACATGAGCAGCAGAAATTTAAATGAATTGGCTTCCAATTATGTCTCATAACTTTCAAAAATTAAAGGTCTTATTTTAGCATTTTTCTCACTGGTGCATTGCTTTCCTATGCAAATACACGTTCACTTGGGGACCCCAAACTAGCAGTGGGCCCTAAGCAGTCACACAGATTGCATTAGTACTTACAGACATGTGCATGAGGGACCTAATGGAGAAAAATCCTAGGTAGAAAGTTTTACAGCACAGTTTTCTGCAAATGTTTATGAAAAAATTCTGCTTTGATAGAAATCACCCTGATGACTCGGTAAAATTTCTCTTTGGAAATGACAAATACTAACAGTAAGATTAAAACCAGATGACTTTTATAAATTTCAATAAATGGGACTAAAGGAGAAGAGATATGGACAATGTGATGTAAGAAGTCTGCACAGCGGCAGCAGATGTTTTATATTAAATGGAGAAACTGGAATTACAACTATACATTTTCATTCTATATCTATTTTCACAACAGGTTTTTTAGGTGTTTTTCTCTTTTTTTTCTTTTCTTTTCTTTCTAAATTGAGTGAATATTGCTGAATATTGGCCAAACCTACCCTCTGTCTTCATTAAATATTTTCTGTCTTTTGGTTAAAACACAGGTCACACACACACCCACAAAACTAGTTTCCTTGGAGAATAGCTGTGAAGGAGATTTCTCTTACTTGTGAAGAATCCATTTTGAGCACGGCAGAGAAAAAAGGAAGGAACAGTTCCACCTCTAGCTTCCCAGAAAGGAGCAAAAGAGAGAAAAAGTATCAGAATTTTGGAGCAGAGAAAACCAGTAAAAGTTTGACGCTTTAAGGTATCTGACTGAAACTCTGACTTTATTACCTTTCGGGTAGAAATTACTGACTCATTAAGCTGTTAAACGAGATAAGGCACCTTTGCTTTACTGAGTGAGTGTACTAAATGTTATTCTGATCCTGATAGCCATGCTAATTATTCTCTTATTCTGGGAGATACTCAATCTTTGCCGAGATTTCATTATACGTGTTTCGGCTGACGTTATAAGGTGAACTGGGTCATCACTTTAAATGCAGCTCATTTGGGAAAGCTAAGATTTCCCACAGCATTAAACAAGCGATGATCTTCTAAAGCTTTACGTTTTATCAGTGCGCCCTCTGACCCGTGATGAGGCAGCGAGCACATCACAGCCCCATTAACGCACAGAGACAGAAACCAGCACTGAGGTTTAACAGCATGACGTGTATCTCATTTTCTGTCTCATGTCTTCATGTTTCTAA
The DNA here is from genome assembly GCA_903066825.1 of Alfaro cultratus. Taxonomy (NCBI): domain Eukaryota; kingdom Metazoa; phylum Chordata; class Actinopteri; order Cyprinodontiformes; family Poeciliidae; genus Alfaro; species Alfaro cultratus. Next base: position 20,671 of record CAEFZX010018311.1, read on the forward strand.
AGACATTATTGAATTACAAGCATAATTTCATAATTTGAGATTCTCATGTTAAATGTGTGCTCTTTAATAAACCTATGTTGGCCGTCCTGCTGACTTCTCCAGCAGCAGACAGTTTGCTGTGATCCTTGCTGTGTAAAAATAAGAGTGCACAACTGCAATGACAAATTCTGATTTTGGAGACACCTGTCAGGTTGCAGCTTTAATAAAACCCAATTTATGTAAAAGGCATCACAGCCAAATATTTGATTAGGGTAGAGTATAAGAGAATGTATTTGGTCTTTATACGGTTGTGATTGTTTCTCTGAAGACGCATGATGAATGCTATAACATCAGGGGGAAGTTTTATTGTTTAAAGTGGAAATGTTTCTATTTGTGCACATTTATTTGAAATGTGTGTGTGTGTTTGTACCACAGTTTCAGTCCAATACTAATCAGGATCACAAAAAATAACACTTCATTTCTTCAAGCATTGAATGCACGTGTAGCATGCTTCAGGATACTTTACTTTCATAATAATTTTTCCTGATGGCTGCAAATATTTTCTGCAGGACGGCCTTTATATGCTGAGTTGTAGTGGAATGCTATGATTATATTCCTGTATACTTAAAGAAAAGTGCTAAGACCTTTGCCTGACCCACAGCTTGTTTACTTGCATACAAGTAAACAAATGCTAAAGTGAAGAATGACAGGAAAACAGGGTGGTGAAGTAAAGAATGTGTCTACCCATCACTGCATAGGATGTTTGTTCTTTCTGTGACCTGTGTTTGGTAGAAGATGTTGGAGTAAGGAAACACTTCTGGAAAAGCCTATGTCAGCACATGAGATAAACAAACAGAGGTGATGGTATATCTATTTGTGTGTGTGTGTGTGTGTGTGTGTGTGTGTGTGTGTGTGTGTGTGTGTGTGCACGTGCGAGTGTGTGTGTGTGTGTGTAGGAACAATTGTGTAAAGTTCTGTTGCATGTCTCTGCTTAAGAGTAGAGGTAAAGCTGGATGAAACATTGTGTCTGTACTTTGTTCTCAATGTAGGCGAGTAAAAAACTTGAGAAAATTAGAAATAATATCAATCATCTTTATTTAAAGGTGTCCATATCACAGCTAAGTGAAAGCTGTAATACTCTGACAATGAGTTATTTCTAAAGAGACATTTCTTGCCCTACACTATGAATTTGCTCAAGTGGTAAACTATTAGCCCATTTTTCCCTATTTTTTTATATGACTTGTTGATCCTTTGCTTTAAAATATATGTTAACGTTGCTGTAGTTAAGAAAAAGTGGTTCCTCTGGACATATCTGAGCCAATATATGCAGAAAAGCTCAAATGACATTGACAGACAAGAAGCTGCAGCAGCAGCTCTCTTTTACCGTCAAAGTGAGTCTAAAGGTTGGAAAAAAAAACATGCAGCATGTTTATGGAAAATCTCGGAATCGCTAGATTAGCAAAACAGCATGCATGGCCTGTAATATAGTTTTGCGAGTCATGGAAACAAAGATAAGCAGTGATTTTAAATATTGGCCACATGGGCCACTAGGGATGTTGCTGACAGAATCAAACAGTTTACCAACAGCAGGTGTCATGAGTTAAATGTAGTTAGGGACATGACACTAGTGTTTAAAAAATCCTTCTCTGGTACAAAAACCTTTTTAGATGACATCCTTGGTTATTTGTGGATTTTTAAGGCCACACCCAAGGATTAGGATCCTTTCTTCTGCAATATTTCTAAAACAGTCTGCCTCTTTGAGCCTCAATACTTTGCACCGTCCTTAACTCCTCATTTCAGCTCATACTCCACTCAGCAGTACAGAAAACTAAGAAAACCAAATCTTGAACTGAACTTTTCTCAAAAGATATTTTGTGTCTTTTCTTCTCCCTCATGAGATGCTTGCAGGTCACAGCCAGTTGACATGACACAGCGTGTCTCCATGTTGGCATGCATACCTGACAATTTCTCAGCATGCGACAGCCGAGCCCTGTCACCCACTCCCACTGTGGGGTGAAAATGCTTTTTACTGCCCGTCTCCTTTCTTCCCCTTGCTCCTCGGGGTACTGCGAGCATCCAGGTGGGACGCAAACAGAGAAAACCGAATCTTCCAAGCTTTGACTGGATGAACAGATGTCTCAGTTTTTGGGGTTTTTTTGTGGGGTTTTTTTTAGCATTTGTGTGTAGACATGAAGTCTTTTTAGCTGCATGATTCTCTACTAGCAGAGAGTCTCCAAAAGCTGAGACATCACTGCAGTAGGTGCTCTGTTTGGCTTTTTGCGTCTCACATGTGACAGCTTCTGCCTCCTGCTGCAACCTTGACAGAATTCGAAGATCCAGCATTAACCGTTCTCTGTTTTTGTGCTCTTTTTGTTTTACTTTGCAGCATTTTTGCCTGCATCTGTTGTCTCTTTAAATGTTTGTAGGAGCATGCCTGCATAGTCATAGTTTCTACGTTATTAACTACAGCATCAAGTTGCATGACTAATAGACAAATATTATACACTGATAGAAATTCTATTCCATGGAACTAATTGTATGAGGCAGTTTCAGCCTAGATTAGTTCACCTTTCCTGCACTGATAGAGAGTTTAAGCATTTTCTAATTTACTGGTTAGAATTAGTCATTAGATTAACATTCATCCAGTCTCACGGTTTCTCCCATGGGATCTCAGAAATATATTAGGCGCTGATGAGATGTCAGCTGTCAGGCCGAAGGTCAGATGTATGCTGTCATGGGAGCAATTTACCAACAGTATCTTGACAGGCAGAGCTGGAAACTCAGTTCGTGAATTTATAGTATGTTACATTTTAAGGATAAAGTTTCTTTACCTCAAAATTTTTGAGTAGCAATAGGCTTGTCCTGGTAAAATGTGTCTGAGTTTGCACGACACTACTCAGCTGAAGAAAAAACACCTGAAAGTCTTCAGCAAATAAAAAAGTATTTTTCCAAATGCCCATAGTGTTACACACTATAATCTTTGCAAACATGCAACCCCAAAATCATAACAAGCCAGCTTAGCTGCTGCCTGGTTCATTGCTGATAACTTGTTCTTGTTGTAATTTTTTTGTTCATTTTTTTGTTCACTTATTTCTATTCAAATCCAATTTTGCAGAGACTAAAAGAAAAAACCCCAAAACACCTGAGGTGATTTTAATGTTTATCTTCAGTTTTGGAAATGATTGTTTTTAATTTGTTATTTTATTGTCTGCATCAGCACACATTTTGTAACCTTTTTTTTTTATTTTTTGTTGTAGCTAACTGATCATCTTCAATAGTATCCTTTTCTCAACCCGAATAGCTTCTACCCATATGCATTTTGCTGGGATGCCGTGGTTCAGATATTGATAACTAGTCAAATTTTATCAGTAAAATTAATTAGTCACCATTCATGTTGGTCAGTTTTCCATTGGCCAGAATTAACTAGAGATCAGAATTTTTATTTCCTGTTCATTAAATGTATTAAAATTGAAAACTATTTGTTTTATTTGTAAATATTTCGAGAAGCAACATGTTCTTAAGGGGAAAAAAATTCAACTGAATATAAATCTACCATCAGACAAAAAAAGAAATTTGGTTAAAATGCCAACTAGTTTCTTGAAAAATACAATTTACCACAATAGTACAAACCATTTTGTTGCTGCTGCCACTATTATGCCAAAAGTTAGCAACATAATCAATTCCCCAGCACCACCACTGCCAGGCAAAAGGACGGAAAGCGTCCATTTAGAAAAATGCATCTTTCTGTGGGGCTGAAGGTTGAAATGTTCCACTCTTTGCTTTCTTCTAAATTTTAAATTTAAAACTCAGCTCGAGCCTTCAAACATCTCTTTCAAGGTGTGTCAGAGAGTGAGACCTGGCGAAAATAAATTCACTTTTCCTGAGGTCTACAATCTATACGGGCCTGCACACAGAGACATGGTCATGAATGCGTCTCAGTCACTCATTCAGATAATCAGTTGAGCTTATCGAGTGGGAGCGCAAGCCTGCAGATGCAAGCTAGGATCCCCCGCCTGCTGTATGACAGGAAGAAACCGTGGAATTCAGATCACTTATAAGCATGTCCTTCACCACAATGACACAGACAGTGAGAGCAGACAAATCCACTTCACCCGAATAATGACCAATTCAGTGTTGCAGCCACAGATACTGAACCAAGTTCATTTCACGCTGGGGATTCTTTCCAAATCAGCTTGTTTCTGTCTCTGTGTTCACGCTCACAGATTTGGCTGTTATGCTATGAATATTCTTCATTCAGAGCTAACATATGAGCTACTTAAACAATGCAGCTGCTACTGGCAAAATGCCTGACGACATAATGAAGGGAGGATCTGAAGGTCAGATGGGCCCCTGTGTCTCAAATTAAAGGCTCATGGTGAGTGTTAGTATAAAACCATTCCGTCAATGTCCCAAAACCGATTTATTTTGGAGTTATAAATTCTAATGCACTGCACCTAAATCCCAGTAATGTTCGCAAATGTTTGTGCCACAGAGGGGCTGCTTTTCAAATGTTAAACGTACGGGTTATTTACATCTCATCCAGGAAATGATCCGGCTCCTACAGGTAAGTCCTGAAGGTATCTTCTCAACTGCAGGATTAATGATTTATCTCAGTTTAATGCTGAACTGACAGCATAGCATAAAACAAGTGAGCGGTGTTATTATAATGCGGTATAAGACAGCATATAGTTCTCCATCCCACCCACATTAGTAGGCCCAACTGGGACCAGTTTTCCAGATTTTAATGTCCATGGCAAGTCCACTAGATGATGATGTAGAAAAATGATGAAACAATAATTCTGCAGTGCATAGTGCAGAATTATTCATACACTTACAGTCAAAGGATCTATCAATTGATCGGAGTTTGGGCACATGGAAGCTTCACTGCGGTTACAATAAAGTAGTACTATGAGTTTTTCTGGCACGTGGTGTCATTTTAGAGGTTCAATCGTTAAAAATGCTGCATATGTCAAACATGACTTGAAAGAAGTTTGGCTTCGCAATTTGACGCCATATAATTGGTCTCTGTCTCTTTAAGAAGCTCCGGCTCTTTCTGAAACCTCAGAAAGAGCAGGAAGTCATTGGAACAAGCCTTAACATTTCTCCGCCTATCCCTTTCTTAGGAACGACACACTGAGAAGTAGTTTAGTTTGAGAAACTCGACAGACTTGCATTTCCACCTGGTGTTTGTTAACACTGCTTCCGCTAGTCTGATGGAGCTGAGTGGGAAGGATGATGGGGAGGGGTCTTCTGTGAGGAAAACGCTCCAGCAAGGAACTTTGTGAAAACAGGCGGCGCTTTGTGAGAGTAAACATTTAGGCACCCTGGACGGTTGCAACGGGAGATTCAGTGATTTCTCAAACATGTGTCAAAGAATCAAGGAAATCTTCAGGTGTGCATTTGAGGAGGGGATATTATAACATGACATGCAGCTAAAAAAAAAAAAAAAAAACCATTTAACATAATACCTTTAACAATTAGCTACTTGCTAAAAATTGTTTCCAACCTTACCTAGAGCTCTTTGGCTGTGGTGGTCTCTCAGAAACCGACTCAGGTTTCATCTACAACACACACAAGCACAACGACACAAAGAAATAAAGCGTAAGCACATGTGCACATGTTTGCGTGCGTGTGTGTGTACACGCCTCCTCCACCTGTGAGTTTTTGAGTGAAACAGTGTCCTGCTGGGAGCAAGATGGGCTTTTTAGCAGCTGTGTTGCAGTCCATTGAACACTCTCTCTATTCAGTCAGCCAGCTCATCCCGTCTCTTTCCAACTGTCTGATTTTGATTCACCTCATTCCATTTACCCACCATGCGCTCATCTTCTGCTCCTATTTTACCCCCTTTTCTTACTCCTCACAGTGCTGTCCCCTTCCTACTGTATATTTGTATCTTTTTGGGCCTTTCCCGTTCTATTCTTTACCATCTCTCTTTCTGCACTGTTTTCTAGTCTTTTCCTTGACTTTTATTTTACTTACTAGTGCAGATTGAAATAAATTGATGTTTACAGTGAATAAAACCACAGGTAAACTTCCTAAGCCTACCATTCGCTCTTTAAGATATGCTTAAAGATTTAGTTGCTCAGGAGACAATTGCACAGATATGTCTGAAATGTACTACCACATAAGAAAACTTTTCAAAAAAAAGGATTTTAAATTTTTTTTTTAAGAACATTTTCAGACAAAATCACCTTTCAAAGACAAAAGCAGTGCGATAGAGTACAGGCATGGTGCGAAACATCGTCAGACAAGTTAGTGTCAGAATTTCATGTGTTTTGCAGACTCAAATACAAAGTTTCCACAAAACAAGGTGAGATCATTAATTTCATGTTAAGCTGAAAATGTTTCAGGCCAGAATATTTCACTTTGTGGAAAAGCCATATGTACAACCAGTTTTACATTGTTGTTAGGCATATTGTGAACAGTTTAACACTTAATTTATTTCACATATGGGAATACAAGTTGTCGATTTATGAGCAAATCTTTTGATCGACTAATTGATAAGTGGCCGTTTTCCTAAAGTCCAAGTTTTCTCTTGTATCAGGAAGGTCAACCGTTTTTCCATAACACGAAGAGCAAAATTTTTCATAACATTATAAATGTGTGCTGCTAGACATAGTAAGTCGGGAGGAGCTGCACTCATCTGTAGCTCAGGTGAGAGAATCTCTTGCAACAGTTGGAAGAAAGCAAATGAGTCCTCGTTTGCCACAAGACATATACATAACACAGCAAACGTGTGGAAAGGTCTGTTCTGGTCAAATGAGGAAGAAATGTAATATTTTATTCTGTGTGTTTTAAACACAGTAGATGTGGATTTTCCTTCCACTTAACAAATATGCACTCCTTTCAATGAAGCTTGTGTTTTTTAAGATGGAAAAAAACCCTAATGAGTGTGAACTTCAAGGCACTGTAGATCATATGATGCACCACTTCCCTATAAATCTTTCACAGATGGTGCTTTTGACAGTGAGAAGGTTTTCATGTGGAGCTGGTTTAATCATGTTTCTCACTGATTTTACTTTTGTTTTAACTTAAAAAAAGTCACAATTTTTTGTGAGAGATACAAAGTCTCTCAAAAAACGTGAAGTATGGTCGCAACTCTGAAATAGTTACCATACTTCAAGAAAAGAAGCCATGAGGAATACATAGCTCCATTTTTATCTTTTATGTTGCAAATTTCCAAGTATTTAGTTTCTGCAAGTTTTAACAAACAAAACACAAAATGTCAAAGTAATTGTAGCATTTTTCTCCTGTCTTGCTGCCCTGCTTGCTGTCCCCCGCCTCTGCTTTTACCTTAAATCCGCCTCCCGCCCCACCGTACCTCCTCACTTGTATAGTATATGTTGTCCTTTGTGGCCTCCTGGCTCTGCTTTAATCTCCTTCTGGCCTGAACATCAGTCAATCACCTTCAGTCCAACCTGCCACCTGCCAGCCACTCCACTTTGTAACACTTTCCCCTGAGCCGGTCCTTCATCTCTCCGCCCATCTGTGACCTCATCCTTTCTGTTTCTCAAGAGTGGCCTGTCATGTTTCCCAATTCCCCTTTTCTTTTTCGCATTTATTACAGGCTTCATAAAAAGTCGCCTTTCTAAACTTCCTTAATTAAAACAGAATTCATGTCTTCTACTCTGATTGTTGACAGTGTGCATATGGGATGGATTTGCTTCTATAAACCTTTTCTAAGAGTAAATTCCTTGACTTTTTCCCACCTCTTTCATCCCACTTATTTGATTTGTTAAAAAGACCAACACCTCACCTTGGAGGTGGATCTTCTTCTCGCTAATAATGCATTATTAATAATTAGAATAAGCTGCTGGGTTACAAAATTAACTTTTAGATGTGATCCTGACATTGAAGGGAGCCGAGAGTGATCTGGACCAGGAGGAAAACTGACAGCAAAAAAAAAAAAAAAGCCATCCATCAGAGGGGATGGAGGGAAACAGAAGCAGAGCTGTTTGGGCTGAAGGGAATGATGGGTGGAGATGTGAGGAAAGAGAAATGAGGGAAGGCAGGCAGGCAGACAGGTGAGAAGACAGAGAGGTCTGCTCACAAGCAGCAGGGCAGTCTTCAGGAAGAAACAAAGAAAAAGCTGAGAGAAATGAAGAGAGAAGAGGCAGGTGGCTGTTTTAAGGAGATAAGCTTTCAGATAGATTAGATGAGACAAAGAGAGCCAGAGTAGGAGTCATGATCGGGAAGTCCCTGCTGTAAGGGACCCTGAATGCTTACAGGGCTCGTTTTCAGCTCGCTCTGATTAACAAGGCTTTTTATTGGCTGTAAAGTGCAGGGTTGAAGAACGCACAGGCAAATCGAATGTCACCCTTAAAGGAAAATGCCGCATGCTTCCTGAAAAACAGTTCTCAGCGTCTTAGGGGCCCAATCACTTTATCCTATTCGCTTACAGCTGGAAATAGACACAACAGATGTAGCTAGTTTGGGGCAAGATCGTATTGTTTGAGAGAATTTATTATAGGATAATTCTGCGTAACAGGTTCATCTCAATGAATTAGGATATCACTGAAACTGTGCAATACATGAGTTTTTCACAAATAGTGATATATTTCAGGCACTTGTTCCAGATGCTTTGCTGACTATTTAAAATTTTGTTTTTTGAAAAATGTGAGTATTACACTAGAGCAATAAAAAAAATCATAAATGGTGTTTGATGGTCACTCATAAGAAATGCTGGCTTGACAGCTGTCCAGCAGACAGTTACCAACAATCCCTGCCCAAGAAAAGTTAAGGTCGTTGCCACAGAGAGCAGCAGTTCAGATTGTTGTAACCAAGCACATCAAGGAAAAGCTCATTCAAAGGAAAAAGAGTGGTCGAAAAGATATTAGCAGTATTTGGAGGATTATGAAGCAAAATTTACCTCCGCTGTGTGCATGGATCCAAATATGAAAGAGCTCTATTGGGTTAGAATATGTCTTGTTTGCTAGGAACCATAAAAAAGATACATAATAGAGATAAACCAAGACCCAGCAGGAGTGGCAGATCACCAGTGTGGAGATGGATTGAGGGATGAAGCGAACAGCAGAGAGGGGCAGTAATCATGCAGCAGCTTACTTTTAAGCATCACCAAAACCCGATATTTACGGTCTGTTCTGGCAGCCTAATATCAGTACAGCTGAGTATAAACAAATGTAGATTTCATTCTGTGCCAGTTTACGATACACTTACTCTGAGTGAAATAAATATCAGCAAAAAAATCCATTTTACCGCCTCTCTCTTTGCTGCTTAATACCATCAGTGGTGTTTTAGCTGTTCTTGGCAAGGCAATCGAGTGTGGGACATTCTGTATGGGGCTGTCGACTGCAGTGCACTCACAACCAATGCTGATACAATGCCAAGTCGCCGGAAAATATGTTAGTGCCTCACGTTGCATCTCTGTGTAAAATCCACAAGTCTGACTTAGTGGCAAAGTGCAAGAAGCTGTTTTATTTTATGTTACTAAAAGCTTTGATCATCTGGTTCAGTTTCAAAGATGCAACTTTATTTGGGAAAAATATTCCCCGAAGTAAATAAAAAAAAATAACAAAATCCACTGAGTCATACAAAAGTTTAAGTATTACTTACTGGAAGGCTTTGTGATTCAAAAGGGCATCAATTAATTATCTAAGAGGTTACAAAAGAACCGTTAACAATTTAAGCCCTTTGATATGGGGGAACATTACTGCCATATGTCAAGAGCACATATTTTCCATTTGAAAGCATAATTTCCTTTCTTGTTCTCAACACTTGTAACACTTGCACTCAAAACTTCTGCTGTCTTTCAAATATTCTCTGTGCTCTCTCAAAACTTTGTACTCCTGCTCAGATTTTCTCCTCACGCCCAAAACTTCTCTCTGCACAGATTAACTCTCCATTCGCAAACCTGCTCACTTGTGAATTCTTTTCTGCTTTTACTCAAAACAAAAAAAGTACCATATAGCCTGGGAACCGTTCCGTCCAATGAAAGTGTTGTAATGGGCGGTGGGAGCCTCCTGCAGGGTGCACTTGTTTCCTTCTAGTGGGTGTGCCTGTGTGGCTACTATCAATTGTAGCAACCATATGGTAGCGCCTGCTTTTCTGCAGTTTGCTCTCGACGTATGAAAGTAAAATTCCCCCATAGTGCAGGCCTCACCTGAGTAAAGGTCAGTGTTCATGCTCTACTAACAAAAATACAGTGGATACTGCAGAGATCGAAGGTGAAACCCCTGCTAAGCAAAAGAGGCCAAAGGGCTATTTCGTTTTTACAAAAAAAAAAAAACATCTTTTGAGATCAAAATCTGTGGATTGTCCAAATAAAAGTGGAATGTTTTGGAAGCTTTGTGTATACGTGTTATATCAAACAAACAAACCACATCTTAGTGGCTCCAAAAAATGGAGGTTCATATCAGACTGCGATGCTGGGTCATAACTTTAAACAAACCATTGTTTGAAAATGTTTCAGGGTGACAGAATTAAAACAGTTCAGCTAAGAAGAGCGAGTCAAAATTCCTCTACAATAAAGTAAAAGAGTTTGTGCTGGTTAACAGAAACGTTAGTCAGCAGTTCTTTCTCAAAAGTTTTGTGGTTAGTTATTTTTGAACTTGGGGGCGACTGTGGCTCTGTGGATAGAGTAGTCGTCTTGTGATCAGAAGGTTGTAGGTTCGATTGTAGCTTCCTCTTACCACATGTTGATGTACGCAAGGCACTTAACCCCAAATTGCCTACCAATCTGCGTATCGGTGAATAAACGTATAAATGTGTGTGCATTTGTGAGTGCAAATGGGTGAATATGACTCTAGTGTGAAGCGCTTTGAGTGGTCAAAAATCACTGGAAAAGCACAATATAAGTTCAGTTCATTTACCATTTACTTGTGGTCAGGTTGCTTTGAGTATTTTCTTCTCCCATTATGAATGTAATGATCTTTGTATTTGCTCAAAAAAGTCAAAACAAACACACACAAAAAAAATTGAGGTCAATAATCTGGGACATTTTAGAAAAAATGTTTTTTAGGGCAGTTAATTTAGGATTCTGCGTATTTCATATAGTTTCAAAGTCAGTGAGTACTAATAAAAAATAATTGTGATTTCAGAAATGACTAAATAATCTTGATTATGATGATAATCCTGATTTCAGCTCTTTTCGGGTGCTGCTGCCCTCCACAGCCCATTATTTTCCATTATTTGTTGGGTGACAGAAACGACGTTCCCACGCTGCATATTCAAATTTCTCCCCTTTACCTTGTTTACCTAAGTTGTTTTTCTTTTGTATTATTATTATTTTCGCCTTCTCCGTTTCATGTATACCTCAACGGACTGTTTGGTTTTCTCAGACTGCTTATGAGCGTTGCTATAGTTACTGCTCTCAGAGAAAAGGAGTACTGGTGTGAAGCAGCAGGGGGTTCTGGGACTGGTAGATTTTAATGAAAGTCAGGTCAGGATCTGCTGGAGTGATGGTTGAGATACCAAGGCTCAGAGAGAACATTTAGGCTGTGTATTCCTTTTTTATTATTATTATTTTGGGGGGCAGACACAAAAAAATGCTTAGGAAACATGAAGGTTTGAGGACGATTGACGAAATTGTACTTTTAAGGAAGTTGTCTCAGTACCTTACTTTTCCCCCACATGCATTTATGTATGACCATGAGTGCATATCTTGTTTATTCTCCTGAATAATGCATTTGGACAGAAAACTCTTTTTATTCACTGCTATACCCCCCAGTCTCTCAATGTCTTCTTTGCCCATTGCAGTTCAACAGAGTTTTTCATGACTTTTCCTCCCTTCTGTCTACAACCTCCCCTCCCTTTGCCTTTCTTACTGTCTTCATTTCTTTTAAAATCCTCTCTGTTCCTATATCAGGCAGTTCACATTCATATTTTTTGTCTCATCAAAGGGCTGTGCATTTTTCTCTTTCGCTCTTGAATTTATTTTCCCATCATCTCTATCAAGCTTCCTTTCATTTTACTTGCTTTGACAAAAATCCTCTTCCTCTGTGCTCTGGATTTTGCGTAACCCCGACTCTGCCTCCCTGCTCTTCTCTCTGCCTCTTTCTGTCTCCTCAGCTCACCCACTCATGGTTCACTTCTATTAGTATTCCCATAGGGTGGCAAGACTCCACAGTGTGTCATGTGTCACCTCGAGAGGCAAACAATAAAAAACGAAATGTCTGTAGAAGCCCAGTGGCGCCTTTGCACAGAAGAGATATAAAGAGAGAAAGTCCGTCAGGGGAACAAAAATTTATAATTGAATTAGATAAAGACAGGACTTTGTATTAAAGAAGAGACAAATTTGGTCATCCATATGCATGGACGACACAGTGAGACTGGAGCATCCTGACTGAATGCGAGGAGCGAATGCTCATTCTCTCTCCATAAAAATCCGAGCGTGCTGCAGGGCTGCTGGATCAATGTGTTTTTACACAAATTTAGTGAATCTGTGACTAAGACACTTGTTTTCTGCTTGGTGGTGTTTTTATCCCCCGGTAACTGGGAAAGTACTAGTTGTCAACGCTGAATTTATTAACTTATTATGTATAAAACAAAAAAATACCAAGAATGCAAATTTGTGTAGGGCAGTGGTAATGTTAAGATTAGAACATTGCACCAAGTCCTCATGCAACACAACCATCTTTTGATCCTTCAGAGACCATGCCCCCATCAAATGGATGCTAAAACTCAGCATCCACAGGTATCAACGTTGATAAGTCCATACATTGTAATCTAAAATTCACCAAAGGAGACTATTAGATTTCAAATTTCGACCTCGTTTGACTTAAATGGACAAAGAGTCACTCATTGGAAAAAATGTTTTATATTAGTGGCCAATAATCATCCTAATTACTGTGTGTGATGCTGCTGGACACAATATTTACAATTCAGATCTACCACACATTTTTACACAAAAATTTTAAAAAATAAATAAATAAAAATAACCACTTAGAACATGAGACGACTCTCATAATCATACAGTAACTACTGATTTATTTAATAATGTATAATTTAAGAGACAACAGTGTTTAACTTTGACATCCAACAGACTCACTGCTTCTAGCAGTGAGTCTGCAGAGCCAGTCCCAAAGATGAAAATATGGTTTTGCTTTCTAAGAGCTTGCTTCTCTCGTACATCGTGTCAAAAACGCATCTGAACATTCCTGTGTTCTCCGACACAAGCCTGAAATTCACTTGCATAGCTTTACAAAGTTGTCCATATGCAGCTCCTGCCTAATGATTTTCTCTTAAGCATGTTTTAAAACTCTGTTTCTTCAATCTGCATCTACTCCTTTATCTAGCTATCTGGATTTTTGTCTATCAGCAAAAAGTTTGAATATTTGACATGTAACTAATTTTTTTCTTTTCTTTTTTTTTTTTTTTACACCTCCTTTTCAACATCGGAAAAGGGAATCAGACAAGCTCCTTTTATTGTAACTGTATAAGAAAGACTGTACTCTTTCTTCAGTAAATGTAAGGGCTTAGGGCTTGTGAAAGTTAAATTAAGAATATTCTTTTTATTTAGTTATGTATTTTAATTCACCAGAAATGTTTGGATGAATTTCTTTTCCTTCCTTGGAAGTTTTAAATGCTTCAGCTTTCAGAGCAGGAGGTAATAAACTACCCTAAAAACATCTAAATTCAGATCTTGACGTCAGATTAAGAAGTTTTCTGTAAATATTCAACTTGCTCTGCTGAGGATGGTTTCCTGAGGGGTCACTGTGCAGAAATGAAAACCTAATGTTGGCTAGTCTTTTCTCTGATGTTATGCCCCAAAGATAATATGTTCTCTTTGCAGAACATTGTATTTCTAAATGGGGGTCATATCACGTTGAAAGGTAGAGAAGAGAGCAGCAGTGAAACATTTTGAACATCAAACTAGCTCTTGGAATGTAGGAAACCCCAGATTTGTTAGATCAAACACATAAATTAAAAGAACATATATCCCATGCTGTTGCATGCAACTTTTTCAAAAGTATTCACTCGCTCATCCAAATAATGTAATTCAGGTGTTTTAATTACGTCCACAGCTCCTGTGTATAAAATCCAGGAGAAGCAATTGTTACTGACCTCCAAACTTCATGTGGGGTTCAGATTAGCTCAGGAAAGTGTGTAAAAGGCTTCAACAAATGAGTTTTCATGGCTGAGCAGCTGCATCTAAGCCTTACATTACCAACTGCGATTCAGAGCAGGGTGGACCGACATTATAATAAATCCTCTGGATTAAGAATAGGATGTCACTCAAAATCATGTATGTGTAAAAGACAGAAACTTGCATAAGTTTGGCAAAACATAGTGTGTGTTTTCATTTTCCACTCCACAGACTGGGTCTGGATTGACTTATCATTCAGTCCGGGTCCAGAGCAGAGTCCTGGCTTTGAGAAATTTTGCCCTGTAGAAATTGTCGACTTTTCTGGAACCTCAAAAGTGTAGAACTTAATTTAATTTGCTAAGAGATACACATGGTAGTTAATTGATGTACATATTTATTCACATAATAGCTTACTGATGGGGCTGCATAATATATATATGAGTAATGACTTAGCATGTTGATATTGAAAAAAATCTCTTGAAAAATGGATTGTCAATCAACTTTCCGCATGATGAAAACATATATATCCTCTACAGCTTTTAGAATGATGCAATGTAGAATCATCTTCTCATTTCAAGATTTTCATGCAATGGTAAAACAGTTCTGAACATGAAATAGCAAATATTATTTGAGATGGTGATGTTGCACTTATGTGATTGGAATCTCAGCTGACGTGTTTCTTCTATCAAACTCGCTTTTTCTATTCTAGAAAAATACAGAAAGTCTTGCCTTTTTCCTTCCTTTCTAATACGCAAACAGGCAGGTTATGAGCTCAAAGAAAAATCTTAATTCCATGTGTTGTCTACAAATCATTCTCACACCAAAGATTTCTTTTTCTTGATCAATCCCATCTCACCAAACCTTTGTGAGGAAAGTGAGAGGGTGATATGATGAGATGAAGAGGAGAATAAAAAAGGAAAATAATGTGTTGTGAGAGGGAAGGACAACAACGCCTGAGTCACATACTTTCTACATGGAGTATTTAGGGTTTCATTCTCTTTCTCAGAGGTTCTTAAAGATTTATAATATCGCATATTTATAATATTGCAGCAGATTGCTCAAATTATCGAGCTGGATCCCTTTGACTCGCACAAGTTTCTACCAAAAAAAAACATGCATACATAGGGAAATATTTGACTGCATATTTTAAATAATAATAATAATAATAAAAAAAATTCTTAGTTTTTTGTATGTTTGTACATACAAACATACAAACATACAAACATACCTGTGTGAACTCACACAGGTACACGCATACACTGACCTTGTGTGTGTGGACCTTGGAGGAGGGTGGTAGTGGTGCTGCCATTGCCTGTTGCTAAGCAATTAGCAAGTCCATTACCCCTGCTAAATGCCCACACCATGTACTTTTCTCCCTGTGTGTATTTCTTTGTCCCCTTTGTGTGCGTTAGTAAAATGTTAAAGAGTGCTTCATAACTATAAACCACATCCTTTGTAGTCTGACCCTTTATTCGCCTGCCTCACATATGTTTTGGTCATCTTTTTAACCGCTTTATTACACCTAGTCTTTTTCATGCTTTATGCTTTGTAGTTCTATTTGATATATTTGTGGATATTTGGACTTAGAAAAAATAAGTCCTGAGATTTTTAGTCCACCTTAATATGTCGAACATGTTTAATATCTTTCATTTGGTTAACTTTATAGTTTCTTTTAATTACTCTTCATATAAAGGACGAATTCCAATTATTTAGTTCCCACTCTTTATCTGTATTTTGTAGTCAGAAATGTTCCAGACTTGCAAAATTTGACTTTGACGTAAGGAGTTTTCTTCAGTAGCAGCTGTCTGGCAGTGCACAAAAACAGGGCGCAAAGGTGCTGTGCTTTGCTAATGATACGTTGGGGTTAAAGCAATGTAATGAAATAAAATTGCCCAGAGGAGAAAACGAAAGCCCTTTTATGACACTGTGTGCCTGTTAGTTTTTCCTCACACCTCTAAAGCACTGTTGTTCTCTCTGCTCACAGCTTATGGATAGATCCTATTAACTCATCTAAACTGAAATGTCTCCATGTGTCAAACAGGAAAGAAAATCATGCTCAGTCGATCATTTGAATTATTAAAGTGTCTGCTCAAAGCAAAAGTTTAACATTTTTAAATGCTTCTATTTTTCATGTAGATTCTAGATTTTATTGTATGATTAAAGATTACCACTTCGTCCAACGAGGCCAGTGGCTTTAAAATATAATATAAAAATGTAAGTTGCTTGCTTTTCCACTCTACAAATCTACATTACTTGAGGGTGCCGTGCATGAAACCCTACATGCAGGGTTTCACCTTGACTTCACATCTTTAACAACTGTAGGTGAGGAGGTAGAGTGTAAAACTGTGTTCTGCCCACTTCAGGTGTTCTCAAAGATAAAAAAAAAATCTATAGTAGAGTGAAATACAATTTATTTCTCAATGCTACCTGGTTAGGACAAGAAAAAACCTTACTATTTAGGAACAAGAGTTGTGTTGTGATTAGAATTAGAAAAAATAAAGTTCATATAAGGAATTGGCACCTCTCAAAATAATAATTATAATAAGTTTATTTGTAAAACACCTTTCAAAACAGTTACAAAGTGGTTTACACTACAGTGTAAAACCAACATGCTTAAAAATACATAGTACAAATAAAACTGTAATCAAAAATGTACAAAAATCGGGGGCGTGGCCTAGGTCTCAACATGGAGTAGACGTGTTTTGAGGGAGCTCCGACTCAACTTCACATTATTTCACTCTAAATAATATTTAAACTTCTGCTTAGCATATTCGTTGTGCACCATCACACTATGAACAAGATGACGAAGCCCAAAGGTAATAAGAAAGACAAAAGCTCGGGGGATGAGACCCTGGACGACCGGACCAAACTAGCAAGCTTCGAGGTGGCTAATGCTAACACGAGCCCCTCGTGCTCTCCAGGTCCATCCGCCACCAATGAGGACGTCCTAGCAGCCATAAGCAAGCTTAACAACACGGTCGACATGAGGTTTGTGGAGCTCAATGGATCAATTTCTAGTCTCAAAGCGGCGCTTTCTGATATTTGTGACCGTGTGACATCAACCGAGGCCGCAGTCGTGTCACAGGATAGACGGATTTCGGAGCTGGAGAAGAGACACGATAGCCTAGCTGCTCAATGCTCTCTGCAGCAAGCAAAGCTGGATGATCTAGAGGCGCGCTCGCGCCGGCAGAATATTCGTATTGTAGGCATACAAGAGAAAGCCGAGAATGGCAGACCGACGGACTTTGTCTGTAAACTGCTGCCTGAATTGCTGGGAGAAGACAACTTTGATCGGCCAATTGAAGTGGATCGGGCACACCGGAGCCTGACGCAGGCCAAAGACGGGAAGGCGAGAGCCATCATTGTCAGGCTGCATTATTTTCAAGAGAAGGAGCGGGTGCTGCGGTTGGCGAGGGAGAAGAGTCCTCTACAGTACAACGGTCGCCCGGTGTTCATCTTTCCTGACCTCACCTCAGCTGTGATGAAGAAACGCCAGGCGTTCCAAGCTATCAGGGAGCAATGCAGGTCCAAGAGGATTCGGTATGGATTTCGATACCCTGCGCAGTTCATGGTTACTGTGAATAACAACACTGCTACGTTCGACACTCCAGTGGAAGCCGAAAAATTCCTGAGCCGGGAGATCGAGGACTGGCAGCCTGGGGCTAAATGAAGCAGGTGGCCAGATTATTCTGTTGTTGCTATGTTTGAAATTTTGAGAAAGAGCAACTAAAGATCCTGTTATTGGGTGAAAAATGTCATTTATTTATTTTGATATGTTAATTGTGTAAGGTTGAGTGGCTACTCTGGTTGGAGAGATGGAGAGGCTTGTTACTTGTCCTCCACCGGGTGGACGGCTAGTTCTAGCTTTAAGTTGGGGGTATGGAGACACCGCTCCTGGTTCTGTTCAGTTATGTTTGGTGGTGGGGAGGGTTAGTTTTGTTATTGGGAGGGCTGTTTATTGCACATCGGTGAGTTCTGAATACCTTATAATTATCTTCACAGTCATGCAACAGTTAGTTACTAAAATGTATACAAATTAATGTCAACTGATCCAGATAAACATAGTAAGGGCGGGGTTAATTTGATTAGCTGGAATGTTCGAGGAATAAACAGCCCTCTAAAAAGAGGTAAAGTTTATGCACACCTGCGTTCACTGAAGGCTGATATTTGTTTTCTCCAGGAAACCCATATTAAGAAAACAGCTGCTAAAGTTCTTAGTCCCTCATGGGCCTCCCATGTATACCAGTCAAATTTCAGCACAAAAACTAGAGGGGTTGCGATTTTAATTAAAAAACATACACCTTTCATTCACAAGCAGACGATTTCGGATCAGAGGGGAAGATATGTGATTGTTAGTGGGCTGCTGAATTCTGTACCAGTGACACTAATAAATATATACGGGCCTAATTTTGACGATCCCATTTTTTTCCAAGACCTTTTTAATGTAGTGCCGGATTGGGTTGGCTCTAATATAATTATTGGTGGGGATTTAAACCTAATCCTGGACCCAGTTCTAGATAGACAACGCCCTCAGTCTAATTCATTCAAGAGCGGTGAGTCCCTTAAAAGTCTATTACAATCCCACAATATGGTTGACATTTGGAGACTGTTATATCCTACCGGGAGAGATTATTCATACTTCTCAGCAGTACATAAGTCCTACTCTAGGATTGATTACTTTTTGTTGGACTCTAGGTTGCTAGCATCAGTATCAAGCTGCAAATATCACAATATTCACATATCAGATCACGCTCCTGTGTCGCTGAACCTTAAATTAGATTTTAAAAAGGGGAGGTGGAACTGGCGCTTAAATAACACACTGTTGAAAGATAAGGAATTTTGTTCCTATATTTCAAACGAAATTAAGTCATACCTGAGTTCTAATGACAGAGGGGATGTGGATGATTCAATGCTCTGGGAAGCAATGAAGGCGGTTATAAGGGGATGTATAATTTCGTTCGAGGCAGCAAAAAATAAAGAGTCCAAGATAAGGTTGGATGAAATAGACGCCCTGTTAACCAGCTTAGATAACTCATATAAATTAAAGCAGTGTCCAGATACATTGAATAAAATAACAGCTCTACGATATGAATATAACTCTATTATGTCAAGAAATGTTTCTAAATTACTGGTACAAGTCAAACAAAGATACTTTGAGTTAGGTGATAAACCCCATAAGCTATTAGCCCGTCAGCTTAAACAAGCACAGGCCTCTAGAGCCGAACGTCGTATTAAGCTTGAAGATGGGACTTTACTCACAGATCCGGATAAAATCAGTGACTGCTTTGCAGAC